>WSYH01015412.1:0-14302 GCA_036426205.1 Ascaphus truei | reverse complement strand
TGGGGAGACTTCATCCAGCAGTGGGGAGACATGGGCTGGAGAGGATGGGATGAGGGAATGTGGGGGAGCGACGTGGAGAAGAGGCTGGTATTCCTCTATATGCCTAGTTGTCGGGGTCTCGTCGGCCGGTTTTTTGGCCGCCATCGGGGTAAGCTAGAAGGAACAAAGACACTGAGACACTACCGGGGAAGACACGGCAGCGGATGACGTCAGACGCCACGTGGTGCACGTGGCAACATGTGGGGGTGCATGAAGTGTGCGGAGCTCCGCCAATTCTGCATTGACATTGGGGCCAGAGGATACTAGGGATAGGATCCCGCACCATAAGCTGGATCCGGCGTGGCCTCTGCAACAGGCGATGAGTGAACTCAAAGCGATGTTGGGCTTGTCCTCTGAGCAACGGGACAAGCTGAGTGTATCCGCAGGCTTGGGCCTCTGCCATACAGCTGATTCTTTATCTGGCACCAAGCTGAACCACGTCGAACCCTACTCATTGCTGTTAGAGAGAAAAGGACCTTCAAGAAGTTAATGCTGTCATTGGCGAGATTGTTATTGGGACGGGACTTGGTCTACAGATGGCGTAGCATGTCCCAAACATGTCGTGTGCTGTGTGATTGTTATATTTGATTTACTCCGGTGCAATCCTCCCAACTAAAAAAGCCCCTTAATTAGGTAAATTGGATTTTTTTGAACTTTACATACACTTGAGTTTGTCTCTTTGCGCTGTTCCCTTTCTTTCTTTTTCTGTATTAGCTTGGAGTGCTGAGCCTCTACTTTTAACATCTCTCATCAACCTCATCTTTACAAGTTGTTATTCCTTTATTTATTTTTGAATCACTATCACTTTTATTTACTCATTTCCATATATGAGCGGCGTTTCTTTTTGTGTTTTTCGACTGCGCTAGTTCGCCCAGTCAGTAGATTGTCGATATAAAACCTTGCTTTCGCTTTGGCGACTTCTCGACTTATTTACTTGTAAATATCAGTGCGCCAGAAAAAAAAAAACCTCTGGAAACGCATACAAACTTGGACAAGGGGGGCGCACGAAAAACACGATAATCACGGAACGCGCTATTGCCGACGTGTTACCCTGGGCAAGTGATCTCTTGCTGCACCTGTACAGTGTGGTTGGTAGTAATAAACCCGCAAGACCGACGTATTTCACATCGATTAAGGTTTCAGTAAGCACTTAAAAGAGTTCTAAAACACTTATATAAAATATATGTTAAATAAATAGCGTATTCGGATTTGAGGGAGTAGATCTCTGTTTTAATCACTGAATTATGCAGCATATTTCTATTATTTTAGTGCAGATATATATATATATATATCATATTCGTTAAGATTAGGGGGAGAAAAGACATACATTATTCAATCATACCAGGTTACGACACATTTGCGCCTCCGGGAAGTCGGGAGGAACTGACCTCCCTCTGTAGTGACCACACACAAGAGCGGACTAGATAGAAATGTATGTGGGGATTACATTAAATCAAACTATTTCCATGAGAATTTAGTGAGGAATTCTAGTAATGAGGGAACCCAACACAAGCTGCGTCACCATGGCTGCCCCGGCGTCAGAGAAATATTATTGAAGCAGAGGGTCTCCGGAGCTGGAACCCATGTTTCGCTGCTGGGTCCCCCTGTTTTTGGAGATCCATATCTGGGAATAGTGTTCCGGTACCGCTCTCCGTCGACAGCACAGTGATCTCGTAATGCGCGCGTTTTCAGAATCTTCAAGCCGGCCTGGCTGTGCCACAACCTATAAATCCTCTGAATTCTGTAGGGCTTCTCCAGTTCGTCATCGAATGGCCTGCCTGCGGCCCAATAGGAAGCCGGATATCATGGATCGGCTCGGCCAAGACCGGATATCCGACGGCCGCCTGCGTGGGCCAAGAGTGAAGCCGGGATATTATCGAGAACGTCGCCCATGACGGCGGCAATGCGCAAGGCCGGGATATCCTCGGAATGCGCCTGTACCTTGGGCCATAGGAAAGACCGGGATATCAATCGATTGAATGGCCGCCTTGCTCCAATAGGAAGCTGGGATAATATCGGAACGGCTTCCTATTGGCCCATGTGATGCGGGCTTTAAACTTTAAATCTCTGCTTGCTGAGGCCAGAGCAGCTCGCCGGCACCAAACTTTGGAGGAACGTAATCTCCGGAAGCAGGGGTCCCCGGTGCTGGAAATTAAGGGCGGGGGTTCAACTTCGAAGCACGCTTTTCAATGGAGACAAGTGTCTCTGCTTTCCTCTTTGCTTTGTTCTATCACTTCGATGTACCCCCTACTTCTATATTTTAAAAAATATTTCCGTGCGGGACGGCTCCTTTAAGCTCAGTCCCCGCTGCTGTTTTTTTTAAATTAATTTTTTCCCCCTTTAAATATTTGCATCCATACAATCCACATGTGATAGTAATTATCTAAGTTATGATTGATCCGTTCTCCTGTGATTGATCGGGGGATTAATCGGAGCCCAATCGGCTCAGGGGGGTTCACTATGGCTGCAGTGGCAGCAAGAATAGGTCAACAAATGTAAAGTTCTGTCACTAGATACAAGTTGGTGCACTGCTAGAGCTGAAGAGGGAGGGCCCCAAAAGGGTGTTCAGAGCCTGTTTCAGAAGAGGACAAGGGGATGACTTTGTAAATGGTTGCTATAGAACACAAAACGCTTGTTACCATTATAATACATTAAAAGTGTATTCAAGTTGTTTTTAAAAAAAAAAAATGTTTACAAGCTATTTTCTCATAGTACAGAACTGTTTTTCTGTTTTTTTTAAACACACATAGGATATGCTTGTCTGCAGCTTTAATGCAACCATGTATTATATAACACGCTGGCATTTCCTGACTGCCTCGTGTGTAACAAAATAATTGTATTTCTTGTAATTGTTTCTCAAACTGACTGCAAAATGTTGCGATGCCCCTTAAGTGGAAGCCTGTATTTATTAAATAATAAATAGTGTGATGATTGTATATTACCAGATACACTGGCTATTAGCATTTCCTTGTATTAATATATTATGGGGTTATTCCTTCTTTTCCTAGTTATAGTTAGCATGCTCTTATATAAGTTATGTTTTACGATGAGGCGATTTTGTTGCAATCGATTGACAGGTTTTTGGGGAGTTTTTATTCGGAATCATTTTTTAAGTATTCAAATGAAAAATAAACAAAAAAACAAACAAACAAGGAGGTGTCCAATAGACCCCGAACAATTTCTTATCTTGGGGGAATTGGGGCTCCGCTCCCAAAGATTGGGAACGCACTGCCTTATATCTCTATCTCTGGACAATACTGGCAGAGCAGTCCCCAGTAACACATTCTGTCTGTGAAACAAGTTCTCGCTGGCTTATTTGCCAGAATAAGCATTTTATGGTTATTCAAATCCTGTTTACAGCATATCAGAGCATGTAATTTTCCCAGAGAAGGAAAAGGCATTGGATACTGATTCATTCACATTGACATATTCCGTTTAGGATTACAAGCATCGCAGTAGCATCGTTATATTTAGCAATGACAATCATCAAAACTCACAGATTTTTCCAACCACACCACAATGATAAAGTGAGATTTCTTTTCCTCTGCATGAATTGCTTTGCTGTGTGTGTGTGTGTGTGTGTGTGTGTTGTGGTGTGTTGTGTGTGTGTGTGTGTGTGTGTGTGTGTGTGTGTGTATGTTGTGTGTTGTGTGTGTGTTGTGTGTGTGTGTGGTTTGTGTGTGTGTGTGTAGGTGGGTGTTGGTTGTGATGTGTGTATGTGTGTATTTGGTGGTGTGTGTGTTTATTTACAGTATACAAGCCTCCACTGGGGTATGCAGCCGCTTTACCAAATAGACATTAGAATAGAGGTACATTTAATACAATAAATACATTACAGCAATCTCTGCTTCCGCGCAGGATCTCAATCTAGTGGGATGTTGGGGAGAATTACAGAGGCAGCAGCGAAGGGGGGACGGCCTACCATGATGATTGGTTGGTGTGTCTCGGAGTGTGGGCAGAGGTGGACCATCATTATTCATTCAAATGTTTTCCTTCCGAAGGGGTGTTTTTAGGGTTTGGCGTGCATCCCCATGCACTGTGCTGCGCCATGTTATAATGCGAAGGATTACAAAAGATGCGGGCGCGGACTCCGCTCCTTTCAAATGGTGGGTTGGTGCGCTAGCAGGAAAGGATAATCCCAGCAGGAATTCTCCGTGGACTGCAATAGAGAACCGGTGTCCTGTCGCATGGGAAGCTCTGTGACAGAGATTAAATGCTGCAGACAACAGCGCTCAACACTCTTCGTGGGGACCTGACAAATGTACGAGGCCTAATCAGAATCGTTCAATTCACTTTCAAGAATGTAATGATATTCATAGAGGTGATGATATTCGGGACGCGCCCCGCTGCCTGATGTCATCCTAATCACATGAACAAACAAAATGTATTCATTGTATACATATAATGTGAGTAAAACATGGCAAAATACTTGCATATTCATTTCAATTTTTAAAATGGCAAAAATGTTATATGGTTTTTTAAAATAAATCAGTGCAGTAGTGAAAGGTAATTATACTAGGAGCTTTGAAACCGGACAGACGCGGTCATTTCCCCCTGCGTCCTGTAAAACAGAGAGGTAATACGGACATTCGTGCTCCGGTATTACCTCTCTGAACACGTGCGGTGGTCACGCATTTTAACCCCAATCCATTTGTGTTGTAAAATCGGATTTGGTCTGTTTTAATCCACTGGATTCATCAAAACCCCGCCACTGGATACACCCCTGGACGGATCCAATCCGCGGATTCAGTAATCCGTTTGGCGGATTCGTAAGAATTCACCAAAACGTAAATCGCCCTTTTTGAGATTGATCCGCTGAATTCCGCGGACCAAAGGAACCGACGGTCCGCTGCGGATCCAATTTCCCCCAAAAATCACCCATTTCTAATCCCAATCAATATAACGTGTGCAGCACCGGAGGTTACGTTGCCAGTAACTTGCAGTTCGTATGATAAAGATGCAGTGGAGTTAAGTTGGAAAGCTATTCATAGCCTTAAACCAATGCTGCAACGCTAAGCAACGCAAGGATTCCTGCGCAATCACTCTTTCTGGTTGGGCAGTTTTGGAAATCTTACTCCACTGACAAGTGGTTTCCCCTCCGCGAGATGGACGGGTTTTTCCTGTGGAAAGTAATACCTATCAGCTTAATATCGAGCAGGAACCGTGCACTGGCGAAAAGTTTTCAATCTCTCTGCGTAAGCTTACTGATTCTGTTGATAAATGAAGGTTCGCAGTTGCTCCCGGCTGTCACCTTACAGTGCATGAGTTGGTTTACTGACAAAGTATCTTCAGCTCTTATGCTGCATTTTATCACAGGGGCTTCTGCAGAAGTTAAATGAACTTTTTTTGTGTTTTATTTTTGTCTAAACTATGTGGTTATTTTTTTCTAGTGCCAATCTAAGCTTCAGTTGTTCATTGAAAATGTAATAATAAATGTATTTCATATAGCGTTTTTCTCCCATGGGACCAAAGCGTGGTCACAATTACAGTATACATCTCACAGTACACAGGATTGTTACCAGCCACGGACCCTGCCCAGATGAGCTTACAGTCTATGGGCATCATGCATAAGCGGCGGAAAAAAGCATTAGCCAGTTTACAATTAGCCCATGTTTTGGCGTGTTTAAACTGCGTATGGTGTAAGGGAGGGGCGATCCCTGGGGAATGGGGCCTTAATGCTGAGCACATTTAAACAATGAAACTAAAGCATTATCATGGGGTTGGGTAGGCAGCTTGAACGTTCACCCGTGTTGCGCCGCCAGGCCTCTGGAAATAATAGGGTATTTACAATGTATGCCCACGTTGAAAAGGGCAAGAGCCCTGGTCTTAAATAATACAATGTGCTATTCAATCTCCAGGATGAGGAAAGAAAGATTGAGCCAGACTAAATGGCATATCAACGGTGAGCCATGTTGACTAACGCAGAAAGGAGGGATTCATATTTAATAACCCTTGTGATAACCAGCTATAATGCACAGGTGCAATACAGAGAAACCGCATTCTCTAAACTTACTGTACATACAGTTATTGACCAATGTTTTTACAGCCAACACTAGACATTAGATGTGATTGCTGTAGATATTTCTAACACCTATGATTGAATTGTTATGGATTTTTAGAACATGAGTTTGTAGAGTGTGACAGTGACGTTAACACTCTCTAAGGTTTGTAGGAAATCAAAGTGTTTGTCGGTCCGTAGTGGAAAACTGATACTTGTGCATTAATGTAACACTGATATCAATGTGTGTGAAGCTGATGGAGTGTCATCAAAAACATTCCGACTCTATCAAATGCAGTTTCCCTGTCTGTTTTTTATCTGTTGCATTATGAATTATTGGCAATAATAGTTTTTCTCCACTTAGCGATCCATTTACCATCTTGATCCTTTTGCTGTGCACGGCTTCATACTCCCCTATTGGTGAGATTATCTGCACACTATACTTGCACAGCTTCCAAACCTCGCAGGTCTCTTCTCTACTTCATTGTACTCCTGAAGACCTTGTAGGTTTGGAAAGCTTTATACACGGTCATTTCATCTATGAAGAATGCTGATGTGGGGCAAACTTAAAGGTTTACACCACCTACAAATCTACACATCACCAGGACCGCTCCTCCTTCTCTTACCGGCACCTCACAACTGAACAATCTACCGGAGACTCTCACAGACCGCCAACAGTCTAATTATTTAAAAACTAAAGCGGTCCTCACATTTTAATCTGGTCTGTAACTGTTACATACGCCTATAATATATATTATCTCTTACTGTGCATGCAATGTCTGTATATAATGTATACCCTGTTCACTTATGTAACTATGTATTTGTAACCATGTATTATTTGTCTTCACCCTCTGTGCCCAGGACATAAGTGAAACTAGAGGTAACGCTCATGTATTACTTCCTGGTAAAATATTTTTTAATAAATACAACTAACTGGAACTTTACCCGCGGCCGGTCGCAAGGTCCGATCCACGGCTCGTCAGGCATTTGCGAAATGTGAACCGCTCTCTGAAGTGGTCAAACGATCGCTCCGTCACTCATGATGGAGCAGAAGTCATCGCCCGTCCGTCCACCATCATTGCGCGAATGCGTCCTGAGTTCCATGAGAGCGTTGGATGCAATCTCCAGAACAAGCATATTTCTTTCCACGTAGCGAGTACGCCATTGGACACTTGGGGTGCCAGAACCCCTGGAGTAGTAGCTAGTCATGGGGCACTCAAAGGGTTAAACTACCTCAAATATAAGAAACATTTATGGCCTGTCTTACATTTGACCTAGTGTTGAGGTTTAGTAGCGGAATTGGTTCGCCAAAGGGTGGATTTGTTCACAGATTGGGAACCTTTTAATGGAGCTTAACGACTGACCAACAGTTTTGAGCTAAGCAATAGACCCTGACATGGATTTTAGTCTCTGTCCGATCCCAATCATCTCGTCGGATAATAACAGGCACAGTGTATGTGTGCAAGAATGTGCCAGGGTTTCCTTGGCTGTAAAGGATGTCATAACAAACTTCACAACATGATACACTGGCGGAGATTCCGGGCTCACACAAGCCTAACAGATGGATAGTAAGGGCGCGTCGCCTGCTGCCGTTTGGACATTAGCTTTGTGCAAAATAGCTCCCCCCCCCAGTGTATTCTGGGTGCCGGACAGTGTTCTTTCTTACCCTATTGGTCAGAACAAAGGGTTATTAACAAAGGTCGTATTTAACTCGTTAGGATAGGGGTGGCCAACGGCATCCTCAAGGGCCAGCAACAGGGCTGGTTTCCAGGATATCCCTGCTTCAGCATAGGACTCAGTCTTTGGCTGACCACTGATTGAGCCACCTGTGCTGAAGCATGGATATCCTGAAAACCTGACCTGAGGACTGCAGTTGGCCACCCCTATCCTAAGGATGGACATGTATTCCAATGTGTGGTTTCTCCTCTAAAGAGTAAGCTTTGCGGGAGCAAGAAACAGATAGCATCATTATAGCATTTCCATGAAGGAGGGATGTCCTGTCGGTGTGATATTCCCAGGACCAGAACAGGACATGTTAGTATGATATATGTTGGAACTCAGGGTGAACGGATATCTCGAAATGATTTCAAAACACGAGATTACCTCTTGCGGGGATTTTTAATTTAAACACTATAACATGATTTTTGCTCAGCGAGTGCATGTAATGCAGGGAATGAAATAACACGTTTGCTAAACAGAGAGATGAGTCATCCGTCTAAGCGTAACCCCTCTTATCTTAATCTTCCTGAAGCAGCCAGTGGCCAATTTAACCCCTATGCCCCGAAGGACAGAACACACGGTAACGCATTGCTGGCTATCTGGCAGGGAAAGGGTAAAGAAGCATTATGATATTCAGAGATTGGCTTATATGCAAACTATTTCACAGCACACATCACCATATTAAGGCTCCCTAATACTTGCATATCCTTCTCCATTCAGCATGGCTGGTACTGCATATGTCCCAATCATGACCCACACACTCTTATTCTTCCCCTGTCCCTCCCCTGCTCCCAGCTCAGCGAACTGCACAGGAAAATGGTCTTGTTTCATTGGCTAACCTAAATTGTTTTTAGGGGGGCATGCCTGATATATGGTTGTTGTTATTTTAATAAACGCCATTTTAATTTTACATGTATTGCCATTTTCCTTTTATCTGCCTTCAACTCTTTTCATCTCTTTCTACTCTACCCCTCTCTCTATCAATCTCCCGCTCTCCCCCAGTTCCTCTTCTTCTTTCATTCCATCACTCACACACTCTCGCTCACACTCTCACTCACACACACCTCTCCCACACACTCTCTCACACACACTCTCTCACACACACTCTCTCTCACACACTCTCCCTCTCACACACTCTCTCACACTCTCACATCACACACCCACTCTTCTCACCCCCACTTCTCACCCACACACTCTCCTCTCCCACCCTCCTCCACACACTCCCTCCCCCTCTATTTCTAGATCTCCGGATGCTCTACCCACCGATCTGTCCCTTGTTCCGATCTGTCTTTCATCACAAAAGTCCTGCCATAGAATTTCCCAATATTGTGAATACTGCTTATTGTGCCCGTGTGATGCCAAAGCCATAGAAACCAGCGGTATAATTATGATTAAGTCAACCAATCACGGATCCCCCCTTGTACGACATACAGTAGCACAAATGAGCATATGACACTTGACCTTTGTTTAGGTCATATATATTTCCTAAAGCTATTACCAATATAACATTCAATGACTGCCTCAGCCTAATACATCTTCCTACAGCACATTTAAATCCATAAGTGGGTATCAGGGGATGGAAAGCTACGGGTAGTGGAGGCATTTTAATCCAAATTCTTGTATTAGGGCAGTATCTTCCTCGAAGTCCTTCTCAGTTCTTGTCTCTACAGTATAATGTCTCATACCCGACTACCTCTGTCAGGTTGCGTTACCCCACTGTACATCAGCTAACAAACGCAGCGTGGCTCATTATTACCCAATCATTATGCATCAAGGAAATGAGGGAGGTCAGCCGGTAATTTCATGTTAGAGATCATTTCATAGAATCCACCTTAAGTATTTGTTGCTGAGATGCGGACAGCTCCCTGATTTGTATCTGGGTTGACATATAATTGCTAATATCGTCACGTGCTGAAATGGTTTATATCTGCTGTGAGTATGCGGATTATTACCAAGAAATAAGTTATATTTACCGCAATGTAATGGTGTTGCAGTACAATAAGCATGTTGCATTACAAGTAATAATTATATTAAGGAGCGACAGGCATACAGAACAGCCTATTACGCCTTCGGCTTTCGTACTGTTTGCACCCCGCTCACCTGTGTGTGGATTTTCTGGCGTCCGGTCATGTGATACGGTGGAGTGATCACTGACCATGTTCTTCCCAACGTCATGAACGGAAGACGAGGTGGCCTAGGTCTTGGGTTGCGAATCTCCCCTAGAAACTAGCAAAATTTCAGTGGCCTTCTTAAAACACACCCCTTTAACAAAGCTTATGGGCAGCTCTGCTGGCTGATAATATACATCTCATACATCGACCTTGACTCCTTGCAGACACCCTTACCCACCCTACTGCGCTCTGTAAGCTCTCACTTAGACTGTAAGCTCTTCGGGGCAGGGACTCCTTTTCTAATTTAACTTTATGTCTGAAGCACTTATCCCATTATGTGTTATATTATTATGTCACATGTATTACTGTTGAGAAGCGCTATGTACATGAAGAATGCTATATAAATAAGATAACACATATGAAATGGTGTTGGGGCAACGTTATTAAACTGAATGGACAGATCCCAGCGCTCCCCCGAATATGACATGGTGCACGCAAAAATTGTATTAAAATAAACCCAACTAACTAAATATTTGCTGCAGGATCACCAACATAAAGTTGGATGATGTTCTATTGGTCAATAGTGTGAGTCTGACACATGTGTCCACCAGGCAAGCATGCTTGTATCCACACACTGCGGGTATGGGGGACAGGGGGCCGGGTCCCATCTGGGACCCCCCAGTTCAAGGAGTATATAACAAAATATCTCCCTCCCCCAAAAAAATCGAGCCTGGAGATTTATGCTTAAACAAACTATATAAACATCAGTATTGAAGTAAGAATAATTATATATATAATATATATATATAAAAATAAAAAAGGGGGAAGGAAAGCAGCGCCTATGCTAAGGTTAACTAGGCAAATAAATATATATCCTATACACCAACTGTGCAAAAACTATTATTAATCTATACACTAAACAATAAAAAATTGAATTATCCTAACACAGATATTAAATATGACCTATAACCAAAAACACATGATCTATTATATTATTAAGAAAAAATAAAGATAAAGCAAAGAAAAAGGAGAGTATGAACACCAGTCCTCAGATAGTCCAATAATGATATGGATCCTGGTTAGAAGGGTCTCCTGCTGCTCTCCAAAGTGGACGAACACGTCCACAGGGCACTATAGAAGAAAAGGAAGAGAGAGCGCATACCCATAGCGTAAAATAGTCAATTTTAATGAGGGAAGGGAGGGAGGGGTAAGAAAATGCGCTTACAAGAAAGCATTAAAATCAAGCATTGTGTGAATAATCACCACCATCCGGTTTGTATCTGCAGTATCCTGGGGCAGTCCCGATCGGCAGCATAGGATCAGTGTCCAAACAGATCTCAGGGCTGGTGTATTCCATATACCGTGTAGGGTCCTGGAAAGATGGCTCCTCGTGGATCAAGCCTTTGTGCAGCAGTCGCGCGGTTCAATCAGTTCCGGCGGCGGCGTGATGACGTCAATGCCCATGCGTCTAACGTGATGACGCTCCTGACGGCGTTTCGTCACTCACGGGTGACTTTCTCAAAGTGACTTTCTCTAAAGCCCTGGACATCTGTTTGGACACTGATCCATTGCTGCACGATCGGGACTGCCCCAGGATACTGCAGATACAACCGGATGGTGGTGATTATTCACACATGCTTGATTTTACTGCTTTCTTGTAAGCGCATTTCTTAACCCTTCCTCCCTTCCCCTCATTAAAATTGACTATTTTACGCTATGGGTATGCGCTCTCTCTTCCCTTTTCATATATATATATATATATATATATATATATATATATATATTACAATCACACAAGCGCATGTATTGGCGAGCGTATTCTGAAACGGGTATCCTGTTCCCAGCATCAACATTATGGCCTCAAAATATTAACGCTGACAGTTTCATCACTTTTTGTCTTTAGTTTTCCGACCCCATGGGAATCCAAAGGGGTTAGAGTAAAAGTCTGGGATCCAGTCCAAACTATCTGTACTGTTTTATATCATTTTGCTTTGTAATTTCTTTTATATGACCAGTATGAATCCACAATAATTTCAGCGCATGGCAATGGCTGTTATAGCGTGAATATGAATAACCTGAGTTTAGCTGAGAGTGTGAATGACGTCATACAAGGGCTTGGGTGTAAAAACGGTGCTTGCATAATACTTTCTTCCCAAACTTTATTAACTATCCATTGCTGGAGAGATGATAGTAATTATATTACAGTGTACCCAGGCTCGTGCATAGCATTTTGCAGGCGCAGTGACTCCCTGACCCATAGAGCTGACAATTACTTTTGGTGCCTGAGGCACAGGGGGGGGGATAAAGGTCACAAGGAGAGTCAACACGAACACGAACTCGTGCTCACCCATGCCAATGACGTTCCGCTAACAGAAAAGATGGGAAACTTTCCAAACGCATTTGCAAACTTTTATTCTTTTTAAAAAAAAATAATACATTTTTATCGACATCTGTTCTTTATAGGCTTAAAGTTGCCCGAAAATCACACATTTCCAGCAGTCACTTGTTGTTTTGAAAATGTGTAACTATATTGGTACACCCTGCTTACCATTCCCAGAGGAAGGCTTTTATGGATGTAAAGTTGGTCTTCCTATATGTAAAATAAATACTATTTGGTGTTGGAGAACCTGGAGATGTTATCAGTTGGGACACGTGCGGCAGGCCCCTCTCGGGCCGCACGCGTAAGAAGCTCTTTCTAATATATTATTGCTGACTTTAATCATTTTTTTGTGCGTTCCTTCCATGTTTTGAGCTACACAGTGAGAAAATTGACGTCCATTGCTTATGATTTCACTTCATCTAATTGATATTGACTATTTCTGTGATTTTTCACACAGTTATTATCTTACATTCACATTACAGTTCAGGATATGTTGATATATTGGATTCCAACATAGCACCGACAATAAACACAGTGCTGCACATAGCAGTGTTGCAGACAATAAGCCGCTGTCGTAAGAGGCTTACAATCTAATGGTACCAGAGGCACAAGGAGAAAAAGTGACACACCAAAGTCACTGGGAAACGAGACCGCCCCAAGTTCACCACTACAAAACCTACCCCCACTTGTCCACTCCTTCTGACCCAAACATTATCCTTTGGAAATGTGTCTTTACAGTTTCTTTTTCATACCATCCTATACTTTTCCACATGAAATCTTTCAGCAGTTTTACATTTTAGAGAATATTGAAATCAAATCCTCTTTTTTTTTTGCTGGGCATTTAAATATGGCGCCTTAAGCCTTTCCTGTTGAGAACGACCTTATAACTGAGCTGTCATCACTGCAACATTCTTACCTCTATTTACCGTAGGAGACTCATTAAGTACAGTACTGTATTTATATTGCGTTGCGTTCTGGGCCTTAATGAACTTTTAAGCATTGATTGAAATGTTCTTCAAATATATACATGCATATACTGAATCTATTACCAAATTACAGCATTATTACTCATTTTACATTTGGAAAGAAACAGACAATATTTTAAGGGAATCTTCATACAGTATGTGCCTCAGAGAGAAAGTGTTTCACACACACCCGTGTATCCTGTCCATGCTCACGTATGGATGTGACCCGTGTATCCTGCCCGTGCTCACACATAGATGTGCCCCGTGTATCCTGCCCGTGTGCTCACACATGGATGTGACCCGTGTATCCTGTCATGCTCACGTGTGACCCGTGTATTCTGCCCTTGTTCATGTGTGGATGTGACCCGTGTATCCTGCCCGTGCTCACACATGATGTGATCCGTGTATTCGGACGTGAAACTTGGAACCTAAATGCGAAGATAATTCAAAACTTCAAACAATGCAAAGATTTATGGAGAGATGCATGCTGGGTATTACCTGGAGAAGTATGGAGAATGCATGGCTGGTATTACTGGAGAAGTATGGAGAGATCTGTGGCTGGTATTACCTGGAATGTATGGAAAAATGCTGGCATTAGAAGAAGAGATGAATTAAAATGGCTGTGGGTCGGACATATCACACATAGAAATTACCTAATCTTGGGCAGAGATGGTACTGCTGAATTCCAAGAGAAGTTAAAAGACCAACAGATGACTAAAAGTAAGATGGGAGAGGATGGAATGAGGAAATTTGCTAAAGCGTGATGGTAGAAGATAGGCTGTAACGCGCAGGACCTGAGAGAATCACTGGGGAGGCTTCGTCCAGCAGTGGGGGAGACACGGGCTGTGGAGGATGGGATGAGGGAATGTGGGGGAGGCGACGTGGAGAAGAGCTGTAACCGCAGTACCCGGGAGATCATTGGGGAGACTTCATCCGAGCAGTGGGGGAGACATGGGCTGGAGAGGATGGGGAGGGAATGTGGGGAGGCGACGTGGAGAAGAGGTTAGGTGAACCGCCGGATACTCCCGGGAGTATCATTGGGGGCACTTCAGGTCCAGCAGTGGGGTGAGACTATGGTCTGGAGAGTGAT
>WSYH01001561.1:88408-116405 GCA_036426205.1 Ascaphus truei | reverse complement strand
ACGTATCGGCCGCCCTCCCTGCAGCACCAGACAGCAGACACGTATCGGCCGTTCTCCCTGCAGCACCAGAACAAAGACACGTATCGGCTTAGAAATCTTCCTTTCCTGGGTCTCCCCTCATGTTTATTGGGTGCTCCCAGGTGGGAGTGTACGGGTTTATAGGGTGCTCCCAGGTGGAGGTGTACGGGTTTTAGGTACTGGCAGTTGTGGATAACTTTTTCCCAATAAATTAATTGCATTAACTCTGTCAGCGAATCGATCTCAGGTGCAATATTCCTGCTCTCCTGTTACAACCCCTACCTGTACACGATTGTGAGGAGTGAAGGGTTAATCAGGCCTAAAATAAAGGTTATAACCGGCTGATTAATCCTTACTCGCCTTGGGAATGAAGGGGTTAGCAGTCTCTGCACCACACCACTCTTTTTGCCCTGTCCCAGCCTTTTTAACCGCCATTTGCAGGCTATTCCCGTCCTGCTGTAATGAAAATTAATGCATTGCCTGCTATATTGTCTGAGATCAGATGCATTGTAAGGAACCCCAACCCTCTCTAATAGTGTGTCTGAGATCAGATGCATTGTAAGGAACCCCAACCCTCTCTAATAGTGTGTCTGAGATCAGATGCATTGTAAGGAACCCCTACCCTCTCTAATAGTGCATCAGATCAGATGCATTGTAAGGAACCCCAACCCTCTCTAATAGCGCGTCTGAGATCAGATGCATTGTAAGGAACCCCAACCCTCTCTAATAGTGTGTTTGAGATCAGATGCATTGTAAGGAACCCCAACCCTCTCTAATAGCGCGTCTGAGATCAGATGCATTGTAAGGAACCCCAACCCTCTCTAATAGCGCGTCTGAGATCAGATGCATTGTAAATTCTTCTGTATTTGGTACAACTTTCAGATGACCCGACATTTGCAGGGAACTCTTTAGGGTCGCCTGGGGAACCCTGGTTGAAAGACCATGCCCTACAACACACAAGGAGACCCAACAGTAGAGATAATAAGGACGCCCATGTTGTCACCTTAAAAGGCTCAGTCCCTCTTACTTTGCCATTTTATTTACAGGGGGAGCCCCTGGGCGAAGCCCCCCTGGTTGATATACTGTTGTAACTGTACTGGTTAAAGTGTGGTTACTAGGTTTAAATCTCCCCTCCGGGGAAACAAAATGGCTGTCAAATCTCAGGGCAATAGGAAGCTGCAAGATTATCAGTTGTGGCTTCCTACTGAGCGGCCATTAAGTTAGGGTGGACAGCTTCTTTATACCGGCATTCCCTGTAAATAACGCCTCCCTAGGTGGAAAGCAAGGGGTCTGCTGAAATTAACGTGGTTCAGCGTCAGAGACCCCCTACCTCCCACCTCTATGTAAAAAATGATTACTCTCTAGCTACGGAGGTTGCCATGGTAACCTTTACACTGCACTGGGCTCCATTTTAACCTCCCGGGCACTAAATATTCCAGTCGCTTCTATCTCCTGAACGGAGCATCCGGTTTTAAAACGAAAAACAGCGCTGGAAAGGGCGAGCATAGCTCTACTAAAGTAAGCAAAGAACTAAAACGCAGTCTCGATGAGCGCGGACTCAAGTTCTACTTCCTGTCTGTGTCCGGGAGACGTGAACGTTTATGGCAGTTTGTGACATATTTAATGAACATGCGTGAGAGTAGTTTTTTTTGGTGTATTATTGAGCACTGAGCTACCCAAACCTCAGTAGTCTCTTCTTCACGTGTGATGTAGCAGCACAGGGAGGGGGCGTAGCAAGGACCCCTACGCCAGGCAGGCGCACCATAACACTTTGAATGAAACACTCCCGAGGACGTTTTTTTTTGTTTTAAACATTTTATTTTAAAAAAAGACATTTTTTTTTCTTTAGCTCTTCCACGTTTTATTTCATTGATCGTGTTGGCTGACACAAGAAAACATTTGGAAATCACTTTGGAGTATGTGAAAAGGGATCGTTTCCGCCCCTCCCGCCTAGAGGACGGGACATACACTGCTGCCCCGCAATGCGTCCCCCCAGCCCGCCGGGAGATGAAAGATAGTGTCACTGCAAAACAGCACCGCGCTGACCGCGCCCCACTATTAACCCCGTGTGTGCCGGAGGCGGGACTTTCCTTGCTCTGCAGGACCAAGTCCCATCAGCACTGGCGAGGGTTAAAGAAGGCGCACGCTCCATGTCACTGCAAACCCAAACAATGCCAATTATTACATCAATCCCAATAATCAACGCACATTGGATCGCAAATCCTTTAAACTGGTCACGCCCAGGAGAGGAAGTTCCATTTATCATCGCGACGGATATATATATATTATTATTATTATTATATCGGTAAAACACTGTAGGATTTCATTAAAGGCAGATTCCTAATTACCCTGGAAGATATGTTTGGTTATAGAATTCCACCGTTCCTGGATTGTTTTATATATATATATATATGTATATAATACGCTATTTCCCTAACTCAGGGGTTCTCAACTCGTTCTCAAGACCCTCCCACTAGGTAAGGTTTTCATGATATCCCTGCTTCAGCACAGATGGCTCAATCAGTCGCTCCTTCAGCACAGGTGGCTCAGTCTCTGCTTCAGCACAGGTGGCTCAATCAGTGGCTCAGTCGATAGAGCCACCTGTGCTGAAGCAGGGACATCTTCACAACCTGACCTGTTGGTAGCTCTTGAGGACTGAAGTGGAGAATGACTCATTTAGAGTGAGGCTCACTCATCGGACAGCCTTGTCCCACCGGGAGGGGAGCGCGCTCATCCTCAGCACCAGCAGGCGCACAGACGCCAATGGAAATCTCACCCACTGACTTTACAAAAATACGTTTTATTCTCTTGGGACCAGAGCCCCCCCGAACACCTCAATCTTCTGGGTCCGTGGACCTGCGGAGTTCTGTCAGATATGCTAAATGATATATACTCGCGATCTTCGGGGACTGATGGGGTTGTAACCTCTCTCCGGGTTTAACCAACATGCCATATCCATGCTGCCCTTGTAATGTCATTCTCCAGCAACTATAAGTGCTAGACTGCAGTATATAACAAGCTCCATCTTATTCCCGCTCCGGTATATGCCACAAGAATGCCATTAATCAGTCACAGAGTGAGAGTGTGTGCATGTATATATATTTTATGGGTTGTCAGGCGGTTTCTTAAAAAAATACTGAACACAATGGTGAATGGTGCAACGCTCTGTAGACACCCCCCCCCCTCCAATCCATGCTGTTTCCTCTCCTTGGCCCCACCCCAGGCTCCTGACACCTCCTGATTGGCTGCTGCTGGGCAATGCAGGCAATCAGGATGGAGGAAGCTGACCAGCTGCCTAGTAACAGCCCTGTTCGTGGGAATCCCGCGGCCCCCCAAGCCGGTCAGGTCAGTATGTCAGGAGAGGTAATACCGGTATACACATACACGCCCAGAGAGGTAATACCGGTATACACATACACGCCCAGAGAGGTAATACCGGTATACACACACACGCCCAGAGAGGTAATACCGGTATAAACATACACGTCCAGTATTACCTCTCATTTATTACTGGACAGTGTCCAAATACAGCACAGCACAGTCCAGTTCAATACTGGACACCTGGCAACCCTAATATATTATATATAATCTAAAATAAATTTTTCAGCCCCCTTTGTTGATATAGAGTTCCCATCTTTTTTTTTTTAAATTATTATTATTATTATATACTTTCATCAAAAAAATAAATGTTTTATTTCGATTTGCATTGGGGAGGGGGTTTGTGAGTTTCCGCTAAAGCGAAAAAGAAGTAGTGGGTACAACACTTCCACTCCAGCATGTGAAGAAGTGGAAGATCGGTTATCAAACTAAGACGAAAATAATCTGTGCTCATCCCACCCGTCCCTACGGATAAGATATATATGTGAAAAATAATAGTCCGTATACTCTTGCTGCAGCTCTGTTCTTGAAGTGGAGTGTTCTCAACTCTAGAAGATTCTTCCGGCCCAGCGATTTCCAACGGGGGGTTAGGTGAGGTGTCTCCTAGGGGTTAAAATAATGATGTAATGGCGTCTCCCAGGCAGTATAGTGGGGTCTTGACCCCGTGTGAGGACTGCGCCTCAAACTGCACCCTAGCAGGGGGTATCGCTGTCACTTGCAGCAGGACATGGCTCCCCACAATGCTTTGCATCCACAGCAGCAAGGCATTGTGGGGCGTGACTTTGGAAGCTCCCGCAGTGAGTGACAGCTATACCCCCCCATGCTGCCTGCACACACACTGAGGGGCAGTTTGGGGGATTAATAAGCGTGTGTTCCCCCCACGAGCTCAGGACAATGTATACTGGCTGGGATCGGTCACACAGTGTTAGCGATAGTCTGAGGAGCCGGCGATAAGATTTATTCATTAGGGGTTCGCGGGACTGATATTTTCTAGCAGGGGGGAGCGCTGTGTAAGAAACGTTGGGAATCGCTGGTTTAGGAAATTCCAACATAAAATAGAAAGTATAAAAAAAAATGCATCGAAGATTAGTAAAAAAAAACAAAAAAACGAAAAAAACAACAACCCAATGTATTAAAAACAATTACAGCCCACAGAGGGTGGGGGGCACGCAGGTTCTTTCTTCCATGTAGTAACAATGGAGGGAGAGGGAGGAGGGGGTATACTTTTTATTGCAGGGGTACGCAAAGTTTTGGCGCTGCGCCCCCACCTGTGCGACAGCCCAAGCGCTCACGCCCCCCCCTTCCCTGTGACCCGGCATCAAATGACGCCGCGGGTCAGGTGATGTCACCCGCAGCATCATTTGACGCGCGTTACCGTGGCGACGCGTGCGTCACATGACCCCCCAAGTTCAGAAGACTACAGAGCCCCGGTAAGTTGAGGTTGCAGAGGCCTCGCGCGGACCCCCGGCATTTACCTTAAATGCCTCGGGGAACAGCGCCATCCTAGCAGGCGGAACGATGACACGGCGGGGTGCCTTGTTGATCCGGCCAGGAGGAGCTATCATAATTAGCACCTTGACCCTCACTCACGCCCTTAGACTATAGGCCGTGAAGCTTGATTCCTGCACGGGAGAGGATAGAATGGAGTTGATATCTTCACCAGCGCCGGGAAGCGAGTTCACAGCATAAGGGTCTCAGGAGATATGCTGGAGTTTTACTAAAGGTGACCCCACACAACCCCAGTGTTGCCCTTTCTCTCTTGGATAAAGCCGCCCTCCTGCTTTCCCCCCCCCTTTTTTTTTGCGTCACAGGATTGAAGCAGAGGGGTCTCCGCAGCTGAACCACATTAATTTCAGCTCTGCGGACCCCCTGCTTCTTGAGATACATACCTCCGTTGGGGGGTACAGGTAGCAGCTCCGGCGGGGCTATCGAAATGGCGGATCAAAAGCTCCCACGTCACACCTGACATCACAGATTCTTATTGGCCCGTGTGACCGGAAGCTTCAAACCTGCGGAGCCGTGACCGGGAACCCCCCACGGAGGCGAGTATCTCTGCGAGCAGGGGGTCCCCTGGGTAGAAATGAACGTGGATCAGCTCCGTGGACCCCCCGCTTCCAACCGAAGAACCTCATTTTGAAGTAGCGATCTCCCCTAGAAGCCGCTGCGCGTTTCGCTCCCCTCACGTTGGAGAGAACGAGGAGAGATCTCCTAAAGGCTAAAACAAAACGCTACCCAGCGATGACGTCTGCGTCCGAACGGTGTGTCGCTTCTGTTCTGGGGTCCCGTGGCCTGGAAGCCGCACCCAGGTAGGATACGCAATTCACCATCGTGATGGAAGCGCAGGAGTAACAGAGTAACGGAGTAACAATGTTACATATTAGATTGAGCTTTAAACTGCAACTCTGCAAAGGGTTAACTCAGTTTTCAAGCCACCCCCCTACAGGTTTTAAGGATGTCCCTGCTTCAGCACAGGTCAAGTGACTGGTCAGGTCAAAGACTGAGCCCCTGATTGAGCAACCTGTGCTGAAGCAGGGATATCTTGTAAACCTGACCTGTTGGCGGAGGGCTTGAGTTGGCCCCCCCTGCTCTAAACTATCTCCCTATAGGCCTCAGCCTAATACAGTGACATGTCAAGGTTCGGTAATGCCACTGTTCCGGCGTTATCCGGCACTCATTTCAATGGCCGTTTACTCCAGCTCGGTGAGTTAGGCCAGCGGTGCGCAAACTGGGGGGACGCGGGGTTTACAGGGGCCCCCGCGCGCTTCCCGAAGGTGCCGGGGGAAACGGCGGAGGCCTCTGTAAACCTCACTTACCGTGGTTCAGCCGGCACCTGGAGACGCGTCGCGATGACCGCGGGGGTCATGTGACGTCGCGTTGCTATGGCAACGTGACGTCATGACTCCCAGACGCCGGGAACCACGGTGAGGGAGGGGGGCACGCGGACAGGACAGCCAGCAGGGGATAAAGTTTGCGCTCCCCTGGGCTAGGCCTCACCGAACCTTAGTGGCCGACCCACCTTATCTCTTTGGGGTGTTTCCGTTACGGGAGTAGCCCCACATAGAACCCAACTAAATGAACCCTTAAACTGCCACGTGAGGGGCACCGACTCGTTTTCAGGGGTCCCATGTGGCTGACCGTTCCGACTGGAGCGGCCGCCAGGCCCAAACAGGAGACCACTCCTCTTGTATATTAAAATGAGTTTATGTAAACACGGCGAACCTGAAGCGGACAGCGGGTTTCACGTTCCTTATCGGCCCCTTTTCTTTCTAACAGGGGCGCCTGACAGGCGGGGGGTGTGCACGGATCAAGCAAAGGGAGATGGGACGGCTCGAAAACAAAAAGCCAGGGTTTCGCCCTTGTTAATCAAGCTGCGTCAATCGCTTCAGAGCCAGGCACTGCAGGGGTTAAAGGAGTCTTCGGACTCTTGCCCCCCAATCACCTTGTAACATTAAAATGCTGACCCCAAAAACCTCTACACTCACCCCTCCTTTAACAATCCCCTTCCCCGGTCACTTCTTCCTGTCTCTGTCGCCCGGAAGGGTCGAGCTGGACGTAGATTAAATGCTGACCATCCAAAATTGGCTACTTTATGATCTGTAATAATAACAAAAACTGCACATTTTCCCGAGCGTTTCTTCAACCTCATCTTCCCTGCATCTTTTAGTCCGAAGAAACCCCCCACCCCTATTTTTTGAACCTGCAGTCGTACGGTAACCTCATGCCGGACTTAGCGTGACTTCTTTCCCAAAGGATTCTGGGATGGCAAGTGGCAGTTGAGGGGCTATAATCACAGCACACATTTAACCACTGACCAACGGCAATCTAATCTCAAGCAGCGCCTTCTTCCGGCATAAACGCGCCTCATTTAATTAATAAGAACGGACCGTCCCAGCTTTTTTAACAAATGTATCCCTCTCTGCAGCAGCTAATGGGTTTAATGTCCCTTGATTGTTGTTTAATTATTGCGTTAGCATATGAGGTTGAACCCTTTGTGGTAACAAAGGGGTTAAAAAAAAGCTCCCCCCCCCCCCCCCCCCCCCCACTAGAAGTAGCAGTTTCAGCTCATTGTAACCTTCTCCCAATACTTGGGGTACTTCACAGAAACTTGCAGTGATAATGAAAACTCGGCATGAAAGTCTTTATTCAATAAGCATGAGGTGTTGGCAACAGTGCAGGAACTTCCCGGCCCATACACGGTGAAGCCGCCTCACCGGTGCTGGAGAAGATGTCCGCTCCATTCGCGTGAATGGGGAAATGTGTTCTCCGGGAACAGGGCGGACCACTTGACTGCATGTTAAATTAGGACCAAACCCAGGGGCGGGCCAACACCCAGTTCCCAAGGGCCACCAACAGGTCAGGTTTTGAATATATCTCAGCGTCAGCACAGGTGGCGCAATCAGTGGGCTCAGTCTTCGACTGAGCCACTGATTGAGCCACCTGTGCTGAAGCTGGGACTGATTGAGCCACCTGTGCTGAAGCAGGGACTGATTGAGCCACCTGTGCTGAAGCAGGGACTGATTGAGCCACCTGTGCTGAAGCAGGGACTGATTGAGTCACCTGTGCTGAAGCAGGGACAACCCCTAATACCTGGCCTGATGGCGGCCCATGAGGACTGGAGTTGCCCCACGCCTGGCTTAAGTGAATGGAAGCTGACGTATTGATAACTACGCGTTACCCCCTTCTGACCCTCCCTAGCAGAGAAGGGGGTAAGGGTGGGACTGCCTGGTGACCCTTTGATTAGCTGATAAATAAGTGGACACACACACACATCATATATATAAAAAAAAACCCTGCAATTCTGATATAACACGGCTCCTACCCAGCCTCCGGGAGGCGCACTGACAAAGCTCTAGCACCTCAGCGCAGACCCTCTCCTTTTAATACTGTTTGGTTGTGCGCAATGCCTAAATTCTAAGGACCGGGGCAGAACCCCAAGGCACCGGCCCCATGTAGCATCCTCCAAAATCCCCCCCAGACTCAGACTCGGGTGATCTCCGCAGCGATACGCCGAATCAGCAAAACTACCCCCAAAATAATAACAATAAACAGACGTTTTATGCGGATCCTGAAATATCGGTTCATTTATGACATGGGCGAGACCATCTGCCGCCCCCCTCCCCCCCTAACTTATAGACCCTTACACCGAGGGGCTGCCAATGCAATGATGCCCCATCTGGTAGAAGAAGGGTTACATGTCAGAGGGTTTGACCTGATTTTGGCACTGGAAGCGTTAAAGATGGCAGCTGCAGTACACTTCATGCCCCATTTGGCAGGGGCGAGCTGCTTAGTACACCCGCTTACCCCCTCTATTTAAGTAAGTCAGCCCTGGTTTATTCTGCCTATTATTCCCGGCTTTCCTTCCCACATTCCGTGTGGTGATAACTCGTTATTCCGGACGTTTCTGGCGCGTCCGTAGGACCATTAAGGATTCCACACATGTCCCTGTTCCATCTTTGCGTGTCCAAGGAGAGCTCTGACCAAAACAATCCTCTGTGAACCTCTCCATACTTGTGATTCAAACCAATGGTGGAAGCATCCCGCTGGGTTGTGGCGGCCATCTTGAATTCAACATGGAGGCCGCACCCTTTATCTCTTTCTATATGTTTTGCAGCAAAACCAAATCTGACAAAATAATCCTTGGAACAGAAACCCTGTATGAGTAATCTGAAAGAACCATGAAAGGTCCCAGGCCCTGGCGGCCATTTTGAGCTCTCAGCAGCCATTTTCCTCGCCACTGAGGAGAATGTTTCCTTACAAAATGGATCCTTTAGTTGTTCATTAAGTTTTGTCACTTTGGAACCCAAACCTTTGGAATATTACATAGAATTGAAGCAGCAAAAAGAAGATACTGACCTACAACTGATTGTATCCCACACAATGTCCTTTAAACTCTTCTCTTTTCCCACATATATATATGTATATATATATATATATATAGATTTGTTTTAATATATATCCGCTTCTCTTTACAATTCAAAGAAAATCAAAATATTGGTGAGACGATAGAACCGTTCGACATCAAACGAAGGAAGAGAATCCGGCAATGGGGGCTCGGGAGGCGGGAGCGAGGCTGCTGGGGGGGCGGTATATGGGGTTCGGTTGGGCTGGGAGGCTGGGGGGCTGTTGAGGTGTGGGTGTCCGGCTGGATTTGGGCCTGTACAAACTGCCCTCCTGACTGCAGTTGCTGCTGGGTAGAACGCAGGGCTCGGGGTCGCCCGGCTCGCTGCCCGCGTAGCTGTAGGCCTGTGCCCGCGAGATGCCCTTCTGCTGGCGTCTCCACGAGTTGTAGTACGTCGGGTCGCTGATGTAATGGTTGACAAACGAGTGGGATTTCTGCTGGTTCTGATCCACTTCGTACTCGCTGTCGCTGCCCTGGGAAAGCAAAATAAAAAAAAAAACACGCACAAGTTACACATAGCGGGCGTGCCATTAACCCCGCCACGGCCGGGGACAAGAAGAAAAACACACGCACAAGTTACACATAGCGGGCGTGCCATTAACCCCGCCACGGCCGGGGACAAGAAGAAAAAAAAAACACAACAACGGACTTTTCAAAGTGAAAAAAATACTTTAAAAACAAAAAAATCTTTTCTTAAAACTACGTTTCGATTTAGTTAAGGAAACCAATGACAGAAAAATACTTACCAAGTTCTTATTAAGCAATGGCTAATGTACAGTAATTGTTGATCAAACAACTGCAGACACACACACACACACACACACACACACACACACACACACACACACACACACACACACAACACACCACACACACACACACACACACACACACTATTACTATTATGGAGGGTTTTTGTCACTTTTACCCACCATAACTTAACTAAGTGTGGTGTGATGATGAAACCGATCCCTGCTTCATTTGCAGAGCCAGTGTAAACAACCCCACATGAGGAGACCCATAAGTGGAAACGGCTGTCGTTGGTGGGCTTACTGGCTATGCATCTAACCGGTGTGCTCAAAGCTGTTAAATGCAGCAAGCATAAGCTTACAGGGGACCATGTATATGGTTTTGAAGCAAAAGGTGGCACTGTGTGCTCATTTGCATGTCATTTCCCAGAATCCTTGCTGCAGTGGAAGCGCTGGTGGTGGGGTAATGGGTGAAAGCGGGGGGCGTGCAGACTGTCTAAGACATGCAGATGAGCATACAGTAATATTTCCATTTCTATATATGTTATATAACACAAATGAATATCTTCTGTTGTGGATCAATAATACTTTATTAAAAGTGTTAGATTGCAAGCTCTTCGGGGCAGGGACCGCCCATGGTTGTTTGCAGCTGAAGCGCTTATTCCCAGTATGTGTTATTTATTATGTCCGTGTGTTACGCGGTGAGCGTGTGTACCACGCAGGCGCTATAAATAAAGATTATAATACAAGAAGACACAGCTTTGAGGGTTTGAACAGCCCTCGTGTCTTCCGGTCCAGTTTGTGCTCCACTCCGGACTGGGCCCGGATTTAACTCGGACACTAGGAAACTTGATGCGCGTGTAACCGATTATATGAACCCTTGGGTCTCATCCCAATACGTGTGTGACGGGGCAAGGTATGGTGTATAGAAGTGGCTGGGAGCCTGCTCGCAGATACCTGTATATAAGGAGAAACGGGAGGCTGATACCTTCCCGCTGGCTCCTAGAGAGAGCCAGGGATTACCTATGCAAGGATTGCAGAACCGGCGTCCCGTTTGCCTTTGGGAAGGTGCGGTCTGTTTACCCAGTGTAGCACACAGCCGGGTTCCGTAGTAATGTCCTGTTACACGGGCACGGCGCGTGTGCAGCGAGATGGCGCCAGCACCGAGCACATGGAAATACTTTAGTTCTCCTGTGGGTGGGAGAAGGGCGCTTCCCGGCCAGTGAGCAAACGCACAAAGGATGTTATTCTATGTAAAGATCATATTAATCAGTAACACAAGTGTAAACTCGGGTTATTTGTATGTACGGATATATACACAGTTATATACACTTCCCTTTAACGAGCCAATATCATGAGCTTTAAGATGCTGTAATAGCTGAAGGTTCCGAGCCCCAACCAACGGGAGACGCAGTGTAACACCTGAGTCTGGCATTCAGGCAGGAACAGGTACACCTATAACAAAGGAAGGGGCCCTCCGATATATGTGGAATTACTGCCACGGCCATTACAAAGGAATAGAAATGGGCCCAACTAGAACTCTCTTAAAAAGTCGACCATTTTGAATAATAATACATCTTTATATAAGTCCACTCGAGTTCGCTCAGCCATTACAGGTACAGGACATAAGAAATAGGTGGAGGGTATACGGCTGTCGTGTATCCCTGCATGCACATGCAGCCTGCAGGTTACCAGCACACACGAGGCGCTCCTGAATGCGCCAAGCCTGAGGTTACCAGCACACACAGCGTCTCCCTGCATGCACATGCAGCCTGCAGGTTACCCCAGCACACAGGTCCTCCCTGCATGCACAGCAGCCTGCAGGTTACCAGCACACACGGCGTCCCTCCCTGCATGCAAACGCAGCATGAGTTAGCACACACGGCGTCCTCCCTGAAGCACATGCAGCCTGCAGGTTACCAGCACACACGGCGTCTCTCCCTGCATGCACACATGCAGCCGAGGTTCCCAGCACACACGGCCGTCTCCTGCATGCACATGCAGCCTGCAGGTTCCCAGCACACCACAGCGTCCTCCCTGCAGCACATGCAGCCTGCAGGTTACAGCACACACAGGTCCTCCTGCATGCACATGCAGCCTGCAGGTACCAGCACATCAAGTGTCCTCCCCCTGCATGGCACAATGCAGCCTGCAGGTACCAGCAACACACGGCGTCCATCCCGATGCACATGCAGCTGCAGGCTACCAGCAAAAACGGAGTCTCCCTGCATGACATGCAGCCTGGGTTACCAGCACACCGGTCCTCCCGCATGCACATGCAGCGCAGGTTCCCCGCACACACGGCGTCTTCCTCGCATGCAACATGAAGCCTGAGGTTACCAGCACACACAGCGTCCTCCCTGCATGCACATGCAGCCTGCAGTTCCAGCAAACACAGCGTCCTCCCTGATGCACATTGCAGCCTGCAGGTTCCCAGCACACACGGATCATCCGCATGGCACATGCAGCTGCAGGTTCCCAGCACACACGGGCGTTCCTCCCTGCATGCACATGACAGCTGCAGGTTCCCAGCAACACAGCGTCCTCCCTGCATGCACATGCAGCCTGCAGGTTACCAGCACACACAGCGTATCCCTGCATGGCACATGCAGCTGCAGGGTTACCGCACACACGGCATCCTCCTGCATGCACATGAAGCCTGCAGGTTACCAGCAAAACACAGCGTTCCCTCCGCATGCACATGCAGCTGCAGGTTACAACACAGCGTCTCTCCCGCATGCACAATGCAGCTGCAGGGGTACCAGCAACAGCGTCCTCCCTGAATGCAATGCAGCCAGGTTCCCAGCACAACACGGGTCCTCCTGCATGCACATGCAGCCTGCAGGTTCCCAGCACACACGGCGTCCTCCCTGATGCACATGCAGCCTGCAGGTTCACCGCACACACAGCGCTCTTGCATCACATGCAGCTGCAGTCAGCACACACAGCGTCCTCCCGATGCACATGCAGCCTGCAGGTTCCCAGCACATACAGTGTCCGTGTTAAGGGAAATCGGAGATAGCCGGGGATACATATCAAGCTGTTATCGGACCTTGAAGTGCAGATGTTTGACATTGGGTGTCTGGGTGTCTGTGTCAGATAACTCCACAAATTCTCTGAATGACAAGTTGCACTTTGTGCAAATACCAATACCCTACAATGCAGCTGTTTAGCAGGCGCTGCGCCTGCCTCTTTATACCCCGTATCTCGTAACTTCAGCTGTACCTATTTCTGCCGGGGTTGAGCTGGGGTCTTCAGTAAATTAAGTATCTGGAGATTATAATGACTGCTAAGATTAGATGGATTATGGGCGATTTAACACCAAGTATTAGTGGGTGATGTGCACCCAACAACACACACACACACCCACACCACACACCACACACACACACACAAAACACACACAAACACAACACACACACACACACACAACACACACACACACACACACAACACAAGTGTGTGTTGTGTATGTGTGTGTCAGATTGATCAATAAGGAAAGAAACAGAGGTCCCTGGAGGTGTTAGGATAACTATGCGTCGGGTGACGTGAGGGGTAAAGGAAAGAAACAGGAAAAGATACAGGTAAATAATCTATGCATTACTATAAATAAATCATACAGTCCATGAAATCGTTCGCGGGGGTCGTTCCACGACAAGAAAGTCCACTAATACGTTTAGTTAATTGCGTTAGTAGTTAGGCGTCAGTCGATCCTAGGGCACGGATCGCTTGTGAGGGACTCAATTCATGCCAAACGCGTTTCGCGGACTATCGCTTCATCAGTGGATGTAGGATAAGGCCGCGATATAGTGCATGCTGCGCGAATCACACAAGGTGCGCACGCAAAAGATGCACGCAGGCAGGAGGCATCGGGGGCGAAGCAGTGACGTCACGTAAGCGGTTCGCCCTCATGGTGAAACACTCGCGTGACGCGACCGTCGCACTCAAAAAAACAATGGATTTGCTCCTCAAGATTCAGCCTCTCGGCGCCTCCGCCACAGCCGAGTGCACTCTGACCAGATTCATTGGATCAAGGTAATGTTTTGGCAGCGCGAGTCGCCGGGAATATAACCGACCTGTCAGAAACAATGCTAATACTCATAGCAATGACGGGGAGGAGCCCATCCATGACGAAGCAAAAATAGTGGTGAAACGCTGGGGGATGAATATATAAAATCCAAAATACACGTTATTGGTGATTGATCTCTGCATATAGTGAATTGAGTGTTTACAATATCTCTTAGGGCAGGGGTTCTCCACCCCAGTCCTCAAACCCCCCCAACAGGTCGGTTTTCAGGATATCCCTGCTTTCAGCACAGGTGGCTCAATCAGTGTCTCCGCTTTTCGTCGACCCACTGATTGAGCCACCTGTGCTGAAGCAAAGAGACTGAGAGCACACTATGATGAAGCAGAGAATCCTGAAACCTGTCCTGTTGGGGGGTGTCTTGAGGACTGGCGTTGAGAACCCGTCCTTAGGGAGCGTCGCTTGTCCGCTCCCAAATATGCACTGACAAAGCAAATAAAGTCGACACTATTTTCCCGTTGCAAATGGCGGGCGATAATGGTTCGTGATAAGTGGGTCCTAGGGCAAGGCGACAATGCGCTCTTCCCGTTGCAGCCCGAGTACTACGGGACAGCTCACTAAACGCTACGCGGCCGCGGTTGTCGCCTTCCAGCCGCCGAAAACCGAACCCGGCAAAGAGAGCCGAGAAAGTTACCCGACAGCCTTTATTCAGGTAAAGGCGGGTCACATCGAAGGGGTCGTTCTGTGTCAGAGCAACAACAGAAACCCGTTACCTAATGGCAGACTTCACGTTGAAGCCTTCCGCACCGCAGGGAGGGTACTTCTAGGGGGCGGCAGCTGCAGATAGTCTGACTTTTGTCTGGGTCGTTATTTGGAAACAAAAATTGTGTTTCCGAGGTCAAGCGGTTGCGTGTTGTTTTTCACGGTATCGCAGTTCTGCGCGGTCACACCTGCACGGTGTGCTTAGGCGGGGAATCCTGTCACATCAAAAGTGTGCTTTCACCGTGGAACAATTGCAGGCATATGCGGTTACTGTAACCATTGTGTTACCCTGCTGCTTGGTGTTGCCATGGGGAGGTGTACACGGACACTGCTATGCAGAGGTGTGTGTGTTCGCTTAACGCTGCCGATTAGTACACGGTTATTTGCCGCTCCTTACAGCGCTGTTCTAATTCTCTGCGCTGACACCGTATCTCCGTTCTGCCCTCTGCGTATACGTACACGCCATGCTCCGCATTTGCTGCTGCTGCCTGCGGCTCTGACGGTGTTACCGTCTCATGTAATAAATCCACGTATTGTATCCGTATTCCATGTGAGTTACACTGCAGGCTTAGAGAGGAGCCGTAAACTCCAGTCCTCAAGGGCCACCAAACAGGTCAAGTATCAGGAATCACTGCTCAGCACAGATGGCCCAATCAGTGGTGGGCCATCTGTGCTGAAGCAGGATATCCTGGAAAACTTGGACTTGTTGGATGCCCTTGACGAATGGAGTTGGCCGACCCTGGTTTAATGATTGACTGCTTGGTATCTGTTGTCCCCCGGTGGCGCCCCCCAGCGCCGCCCCCCCCCCACGCCGCCCTCTCACCTGGGAGTCGGACACTCGGAGGGGTTTTCGGTCAGGTGCCGCTCTCCGTGGGATGAGGTCATTGTATTTGGCACGTCCTCATCGGAATAATGCAGACTGCCCGGGCTGGGCGCGGGGGGGACCGGTGGAATTAGAACGCGCAGGACGCGGGGGGGGGGTTTACACGTTTTCGAAAAAAAGCCGGGGGTGATAGGGGGGGGGACTTGGTGGCTCGGCGCCGGAAAAGGCTGCACCCAGGTCAGGTATCAAGCAAATTCCTCTTAGCGGGGGTTTGATGGAAACGCCGCCATTATGAACCTGCTTACCGACGACGGCACCCGGCACCCTACGGAGGTATATATTTCGGGGAAGCAGGGGGTCGCGGGCTGAAATATTGAGGTTCACGCCCGGAGACCCCTGTTTCAATAGTAAGTTTTAAAACAAATAAATCTGAAAAAACATCCCCGTTTGGTACGGCGCTTTCAAGCTATTTGAGAACCGAAAGAAACTAGAATCCATTATTGGATTGTGCTATTGTATCAGCGCACGACGGCTCTGATTTTATATACTACACTCTAAACTATCCCCTCAGTGGCCTCATTGGCCACCTACTAGGAGCGAATGACGGATACAATAATTCTAATACTAAGTCCCTTACGGGTCCCACGCGTCCCAACAGAGCGCAGACGACAGACGCTCCTGGTCAGGAGTACTCCTTCAGTCGCAAGTTTTTTAAAAAAAAGAGATAATAAACAGGCTTAAGAAAACTAATAATAATTATTTCTTTGTTTTAATATATGGCCGCCTCTTGATTACCTTATGCAAAACTAATTAAACCTAAGCTGACGATTGATTGGTCTCCAGTGATCCGCATCAGCAAAGATCCTGCTTCCCCGGATTCACGTAAATGGCCGCCTTTGCAGGTTCAAATCAATCCTTCGTTAAGTTCAAGTAAATCAGCAGCACAATGTAGTCTCTATATCACTAATGGAAACAGTATCTATTTGTTACAGTTTGCAGCTCAAACTGCTGGGAACTTGGCAACAAATGATCCCAAAAAGCGAGACGGGTTGCAAAGACTTGCATGCTGGGGAGGGGCTAATAGCCTGCTTAGACATCACAGGTGCTCCGGATTATTAAAACTCATTAAAAATGGCTATTAAACTTGAAATAAAAAAAAAATAAAAAAAAGTTAGTAAGATTATCTAATACTCATAGAATTCCGATTTACAGTCGGCGGATACGCTACATACGGTACCGGCTCGTTTCCAAGGCACTGCCCACCGACAGAAGAAGCGAAAAATAGCTTGGAAAAAGAGGAAATAGCATTTGCGTGGTCCACCGGCGATCTTTCCGCATCTCCTTTCCCCTCTGTGCATGGCGTGGGCACGGCCCGCCCCCTGTCTACACAGCGACAACTCGTCCGTCCCCCTATCCGCGCATGGCGCAAACTCGGCCACCATCCCTTATACGCATGGCAAAACTCTGCGCCCGTCCACCTTCATAAGCATGCGCAGCGGGGGAAACGGCCATCCCCCTCTGCTTCATGCGCGGACTTCAGCCGCCCCCCCTTCTGAGACATGCGCGGACTCGGCCGTTCCCCTTCTGCGACATGCCGGCGCGGCCACTCCCCCTTCTCTGGCATCGGTGGCAAACTCAGCCCACTACTCCACCTTTTGGCATGCCCGCGAACACTCGGCCATCCCCCTTCTGCGCAACTCGCGCAAATCGGAAGTCTCCCTTACTACATGGCGCAAAACTCGGTCGTCCCCCTTCGCGCATTGCGCGAACCAGGCCCGCCCCCTTTCTGCCGCATGCGCGAAATCGCCGCTCCTTTCGAATGCTTGCGAACTCGGCCGATCCTCCCCTTAGCGCAACCGGACATGGCGGCTCCCTTCTCGGTACCGCGTATGGGGATCGTCCGGAGAGAAAAGAAAGAAATGAATGCCGAGAGCGGGCCCGCCTGTATAACCACACGTAGGATAATGCTTGGATGCTGCTTCTTTAAGCCCATGCCAGCCAGTAACACTCACAACAGCCCCCCACCCCCCCTACCAAGCCTACCAAAAACTCGTTCTGGTGTAGTGTCTGTTAAACGAGCAGGTTTGTGCGTCCGCCAGAGGGGGAGGAGGGAGCTGCAGATCGCGGGGACGGACGGAAATCAAGGAGAAAGGGAACCAAGCAATAGCCCCCCTCGTGAATCACGCCTCGCTGGGAACCCTCCCAACCAGGAACCCCCACTACCCAACCACCACCAATTCAACCTAACCCGTCCTTAACCCCCCACCCTAAAAAACTAAAACTTTAAACCCGTACCGTAACCCCCACCCTAAACCTAACCCGTTCCTTAAACCCCCCACCTAAAAACCTAACCGTACATGAACCCCCAAACATTAAAAACTCTAACCGTTTACCCAACCCCCACCCTAAAAAAAACTAAACAGTTACTTAACACCCCATCTAAAAACCTAACCCGGTACTTAACCCCCCCAACCCAAAAAAGAACAGTTACCTTAACCCCCACCTAAAACCTAACCGGCTAAAGTAAAACAAAAAAAGTATAAAAACAGAAACCCGTTAAACTTAAAACAACAACAGAAAAAAAGCAAACGGTACTCTAACCCACCACCAATAAAATAACCCGTTCTTAAACTTAAACCCCACCCTAAAACCTTAACCCGTTACCTTAACACCCCCCTAAAAACCTAACCCGTTACTTAAACCACCAACCTCTAAAAAACCATAACCCGTTACCCTAACCCCACCCTACAACCTACCCCGTACTTAAATCCCCCCACCCTTCTAAAAACCTAACCGTTACCTAACCCCCACCCTCTAAAACGACCCTAAAACGTTTACTTTAATCCCCCACCCTAAAAAACAACACGTTTACCTTAACCCCCCACCCCTACAAACATACCCAGTTACCTTAACCCCCCACCCTAAAACCTACCGTGTACCTTAACCCACCCTAAAAACTAACCCGTTACATAATCCCCAATAACCACCAAAACCCGTACCTTAAACCCAACCATACAAACGACCCGTTACCTTAACCCCCACCCTAAAAACTAACCTAATTAACACCCCACCTAAAAAACCTAACACGACTTACCCCCACCCTAAAAACCTAACCCGTTTACCTTACCCCCACCCTAACAAACCTAACCCGTGACCTTAACCCCAACCAACAAACCTAAAACGTTACCTTACCCCACCCTAAAAAAACTAACCCGTACCTAACCCCACCCTCCAAACCAAACCAACCTTAACCCCCATATCCGTAAACTGCAACCAATCCGCAGATAAATAACCCTTAAATGAAGTACAATGGCAACAGGCCTGCGCGGCCGGCTGCGGTTAGTTATATAGAATAGGAACGCCGGCGGAGACTTGGCCGCGGCCATGTTCGACCCCAGAGGGGGACAGTATTTTGATATATCGATGCGAGACGCAGCCCCCGTTACTGCACCCAGAATCGCCGGCGCGAGTTTTAATGCGGTATCGGAAGATTTGGCGCTTAAATAAAAGGATCCGCGAGTCGCAGAGCGCTCAGTAGCGCACCGCGCGGTGACACCAAGGCTGCACCGGCATTCGCGCCAACATCTCCATGCATCGCCCCTCCCAAATACGTCATGCGTTCTTCCTGTATACAGAATCCCCCACCCTTATATTACAGAATCCAGCACCTCTCTATATACAGAATCCCGCACCTCTCTATATACAGAATCCCGCACCTCTCTATATACAGAATCCCGCACCTCTCTAATCTACGAAATCGGCACCTCTATCTATACAGAATCTGCACACTTATACAGAATCCAGCCATCTTATCTACAGATCCCCACCCGCTATATACAGAATCCCGCACCTCTCTATATACAGAATCCCCGCACCTCTCTATATACAGAATCCCGCACCTCTCTATATACAGAATCCCCCACCTCTCTATACAGAATCCCCCACCTCTCTATACAGAAATCCAGCCTCTCTATAGACAGCAGCCAGAACCTCTCTATACAGAATAACGCACTCTCTAATAACAGAATCCGCACTCCTATAAGAAAATCCAGCACACTCCTATTTACAGAATCCGACCTCTCTATATACAGATTCCCGACTCTCATATAAGGAATCCCCACCTCTCTAGAAAGAATCCAGGCACCCTATAATACGAATCCCGCACCTCTCATATACAGATCAGCACCTATCTAATACAGAATCCAGCACCTCTCTATTACAGGCATCCCGCACATCCCTCTCTCTATATACAGAATCCCGCACCTCCTAATACAGAATCCTGCACACTCTCTATACAAGAATCAAGCACCTCTATTACAGAATCCCGCACCGCTCGATATACAGAAATCCCGCAACTATCTTAACAGAATCCCGCACTCTCTAATACAGAATCCCCCACCGCCTATACAGAATCCCCCCACTCTCTATATACAGAATCCCGAAACTCCTATACAGAAATCCCGAACTCTCAAAGAATAGCAACTCCTATACGAATCCCGCACCTTCTCTAATAACAGAATCCCGCCATCTCTATCCAGAATCCCGACCTTCTATCTCCAGATCACGCACCTCTATATATACACAATTAACGCACCTCCCTATACAGAATCCCGCACCTCTCTATACAGAATCCCCACTCGTTTCTCAGCAGAGATTCGGCCAATCTGGTGACCCCTTTGATGCCAGAGAAGCCAGCCCGTCTGGCAGTGAACAGGTTAAAAGGACCCTTCCAATAAATGTGATCTTTTGGGGAAGGGGAAGCAATGCCACAAAGCCAGGGATGGGGAACAGATCCCCCTCCCGTGCCCCCGCCTGCCTGGCAGCCGCCGTTTGGCCCCCTCATGATGTGGCCCAGCCTCACGGCCCCCGACATTGCGGTGCCCAGCATCACGTTGCCCGCCATGCTGTGCCCAGCCTCCCGTGCCCCCTCCATGCTGTGCCCAGCCAGAACGTGCACCCTCCATGCTGTTCCCAGCCTCCCGTGCCCCGCCAGCGTGACCCGCCTCCCGGGCCCACTCCATGCGTGCCCAGCCTCCAGTGCCCCCTCCTGCTGCGCCTCAGCCTACCGTGCCCCTCCATGCGTGCCAAGCCTCCCGTGCACCCTCCATGCTGTTGCCAGCCTACAGTGCCCCCGCCATGCTGTGCACCGCCTCCGTGCCCCATCAGCTTGCCCACCTCCCGTTGCCCCCTCCAGCTGGCCCATACTCACGTGCCTCCAGCTGTGCCAGCCTCCCGTTGCCACTCAATGCTGTGCCCAGCCTCCCGTGCCCCCTCCATGCTGTGCCCAGCCTCCCGTGCCCCCTCCATGCTGTGCCCAGCCTCCCGTGCCCCCTCCATGCTGTGCCCAGGCTCCGTTGCCCCCGCTGCTGTGCCAAGCCTCCCGTGCACCCGCCCAGCTGTGCCCAGCCTTCCCGTGCCACGCAATGCTGTTGTGCCCAGCCTCACGTGCCACAGACATGCGGTGCCAAATCTCTGTGCCCCCGCCCATGCTGTGCCCAGCGACCCTCCGTTGCGCTGCCCGGGGGTTGATGGGGAGTTGCCCCCGTCGCGCCGCCCTCACGGTATAGATGCCATTCTTACGGCCAGAAGGAGGAGTTTCTTCAGGAACAGACGCCGGTCATTAAGTTCCAGCGCAGGGAACCGGCTCTCGTCCAGACTCACCATCTCACCGTGGCCCAGAGCGCTGGTCTTGGGGTTAATGGCTGCGGGGGAGAATGGGGCAAAGGGTCCTATAAAAAAAGTTCCTTTAGTGCAGCCCTTATAGTGTCAGGTCTAGCCACCCACCCCAAAACACGGGAGGGAGGAGGGGGTCCGTAGGAGAAGGGAGGGAGAGGGGGTCAGGAAGGGAGGGAGAGGGGGTCAGGAAGGGAGAGGGGGTCAGGAAGGGAGGGAGAGGGGGCCAGGAAGGGAGGGAGAGGGGGTCAGGAGGGAGGGAGAGGGGGGCCAGGAAGGGAGGGAGGGGGGCCAGGCAAGGAGGGAGAAGGGGTCAGGAAGGAGAGAGGTAGCAAGGTGAGGGGGGTCAGGAAGGGAGGGAGGGGGGCAGGACGGGAGGGAGAGGGTGTCATAAAGGGGAGAGGGGTGCCCAGAAGGGAGGGGAAAGAGGGGAGGCGAGAGGGGGACGAGGGGGTAGGAGGCTGGGGTGGAGTCTGGGTAGTCAGGGCAAGGGAGGTCAGGGGGGAGAGGGGGTCGGAAGAGGCGTATCAGGAAGGGAGGGAGGAGGGTAAGGATGTCAAGGAGAGGGAGGGTCAGAGGAAGAAGGGAGGGAGAGGGGACAGGAGGGAGGGAGAGGGGGTCAGGAAGGGGGTGGAGAGGGATCAGAAGGGAGGGAGAGTGGCTGAGAAGGGAGGTGATGTGGGGGTCAGAAGGCAGGGAGTGGGGTCAGGAAGGGAGGGAGAGAGGGGTCAGGAAGAGGAGGGAGAGTGGGTCAGAGAGTGATCAGAAGGTGGAGTAGGAGTCAGGGTCGAAAAGGCAAAGGGGGGAGAGGGGGGGGATCAGGAAGCAAGGGAGAGTGCTGGACAGGAAAGTGAGATGATTGTATTACGTGGGAGTAGGAAGGGAGGCGTACAGGGCGACCAAACACGAGGAGTACAGTCGTTTAGACAATCCAAAGGTTTTAAGATACTTGCTTCAGCACAGGTTGGCTCAATCAGTCACTGCCGGTCAGCACAAGTGGCTCTATCAGTCCCAGCTTCAGCACAGGTGTCTCAATCTGATTGAGCCACCTGTGCTGAAGCTGGGATGTCCTGAAAACCTGACTTGTTGAGGGGGGTCTTGGGGATTGGAGTTGAGCCCCCCCCGGCTCTAGAACAGGCGTATGGGAGGATCAGGGGAAATGTTACTTCATGAAAAAAGGTGTAATGGAGGCATGGCGTGGCCTCCCAGCAGCGGTAGTGGGACTAACACAGTGAGGGAATGAGACGATGCTTGGGATAGACATACGGCTAAATCCGACATATGAATGGAAGCCCCGGCACTAATAGGGGCCAAGGTTTCACAACAAGCAAACTGGGGGGCCCAAGAGATCCTTATCCAAATTCTAAGTGCCCTTCTGTAATGTTCATAGAACAGGCGCCGGGGAGAGAGGACAGAGGTGTCACAGCCCGGGGAGCTGAGAGACAGAGGGTGTCACCTGCCGGGGAGATGAGAGGACGAGGGTTCACCAGAACCGGGGAGCTGAGAGCGAGGGTGTACACAGCCCGGGGAGCTGAGAGACAAGAGGTGTGCACCATAGCCCGGGGCGAGTGAGAAAGAGGGTGTCACAGGCCCGGGAGGTCGAGAGACAGAGGGTTTGTCACAGCCGTGGACTGGGAGAGGGTTAGCCCTGACGAAGACGAGGGTGTCCAGCCGGGGAGCTGAGAGGACAGAGGGTGTCATGCCCGGGGAGCTGAGGAGAGGCAGCGGTGTCACATGCCCGAGGGGAGCGGAGTACAGAGGGTGTCACACCCGAGAGAGAGACAGGGGTCAGCGGGAAGGAGACCGAGAGACAGAGGGTGTCACGCCGGAGCGAGAGACGAGGGGTTGTCCAGCAGCCCGGGGAGCGAAGAGACGAGTAGGTGTCACAGCCCGGGAGTGAGAGAGAGGGTCACGCGGGGCAGCATCGGTGTCACAGCCCGGGAGCTGAGAGACAGAGGGTGTCCAGCCGGGAGCTGAGCGGACCGAGGGTGTCACGCCGCGGGGCTGAGAGACAGAGGTGTCACAGCCCGGGTGAGCTGAAGACCATAGGGTTCTTGCCGCTTGAACGTTTTGCGGTAGACAGCCCGGGGAGCTGGAGACAGAGGGGGTGTCACACTGCGGGAGATGAGAGGACAGAGGGGTTCACTGCCCGGGAGCTAGGACGAGACAGAGGGTGTCACTGCCCGGGGAGCTGAGAGACAGAGGGTGTCACTGCCCGGGAGAGTATAGAAAAGACACCAAGCAGGAGAGCGAGAGAAGGGGTGTCACAGCCCGGTGGAGCCAGAGACAGAGGTGGTCACTGCCGGGAGCTGAGAGACAGGAGGTGTCACACCCGGTGAGTCTGGGAGGTGAGAGACAGAGGGTGTCACTGCCGGGGAGCTGGATACGAGAGGTGTCACTGCCGGCGCTGGAGACGAAAGAGGTGTTTGTCACAGCACGGGGACTGAGAGACAGAGGGTGTCACCAGAACGGTGCGCTGAGCGACGAGAGGTGTCACTGGGGGAGATAGAAGAGACAGACGGGTGTTTGTCACAAGGCCCGGGAGCTGAGAGACAGAGGGTGTAATGCCAGAGGAGCTGAGGACAGAGGGTGTCATGCCCGGGGGAGCGGAGAGAGGCTTGTGTCGGGGAAGAAATCGGCTGCTCAACCCTCGGGATGTCAGAAGACAATTTATCCGCTCGTGCGGCTCGAATGCTCAACGCAAAGGGAACGCAACCCCTGCGCTGCCAGAGAGGCCTCCGACGCATTGCCTTCCACACGGGGCGAGGACTTTCCACAGAACTATTTGGGATCGGATCTCCCCGGTTCTGCTCTTGGAGCAGAATGATTGTTTAGATCTTTGTAAGAAGAGCACCACACCGCTTTGTTCCCTTCCGAGATCTCCTGAAACCAAGCACAGAACCGCTACTTTTGGAAGGCCTTTTGAGCGCTGGGATTAGGTGAATCACACAGGGTCTTAGAATAAGCGCAGGGGTGCGCAATCTTTCCCCGCTGCGCCCCCCTGCCTGCTCGTGCCCCCCTCCCTTACCTTGTCTCCGGCGTCATTTGACGTCGCGCTGCGGTGGCGAGGTATAGTTGCAGAGGCCTCACGCGATCTCCCGGCATTTCATTTAAATGCCTTGGGTAAGAGCGCAGGGCCTCTGTAACCGCCACGCCCCACCCCCCTGAAAAACCTTGCGCGCCCCCCAGTTTGCGCCCCCTGGAATAAGGTACGTGTGTGTTCCTTCACGTTCCGGAGCGGCCGCTCTGACCTAAACACACAATGCCGTGTAGGAGACTGGGGTTGGTTGCGCTGTTACATGGGGGGCGGGGGAGGGGTTGGGCCTCTGGTCTGGTGTCTCACCTGAGTCGGATTTCTTGGCATACTTTTTGCTCTGCCCCCGGATGATCAAGGCGAAGACGAGGAGGAGGATGAAGATGAGGCCGATGAGAGCGATGACCACCAGGAACCACCATTCCTCGTAGAAGGGGTTCGCCTTCTGAGCTGTAGTGTGACACAGACACACAACCTGTGTGAAGGAGTCTAATTCGGATAGGGGAGGGCAACCTCTCTTATTGGGGACCAGTCTCACTTGCTCATTGGAGGCTAGTGTCACTCATTAGATGGCAATGATATTCATTGGAGGCTAGTGCCACTCGTTGGCGACCAGTCTCACTCGTTAGCCAGTTTCACTTCTTGGAAGTCAACCGCACTCACTGCATGCGAAGGCGAGGCTTCGTCAGCCAAGCATCAACCATACGGTCGAGATTTAGTAGAGATCTCCACCCGTTCTCTATTTTGGAGACGGCAGTCCTCAAGGATGTTGTTCATAGTTTGGACCTCGCCGCAATCCCACTCACTGGGAAGCAGCTTCACTCATTGTAGGAGAACCCCACTCAGCAGGAGGGCTCACTCACTCACTGGTGTATCCTAGACCAACCGTGAACTTGATCTTGTGAGTGAAGAACATGATTTAAAATACTGGAAGCAACATGGAAAGCCTCAAACTATGGGACAAACTCAAAGGCATTCGAAAGAACCAACAGAGCTGACACTCTAACTTTAGGAAGGAGAGATAAAGCAACATGCCCAAGGTAACAAGAAGCAGACACTGGGGTTCAAACCAGATTCACCCCGTTAGGACACACTTTCTCTCTAACTGAAATTACGACTATCCATGTAGGTTCCCCAAAGAGATTATCACGACTTGTTGGGTGAAGGTTATGAACCATCAAACTAGAACACTTCTGGAAGCCTCTACGAGTAGCGATGTACAGACATATATTGGAGATAGAGTAGGGGGTGGCTGTCATTTTGTAATATATAACTATTCCTTCTCTACTTGTGTTTTTGTGTAGACCTTTGCAAACGGGGGGGGGGATGTGGTATTTCTTCACGTAACCAGTGTGTGAGGAGGGTCCCGGGGGCCACATTTCCGCTCCCGGGTGCTACCTGAGACAGACGGGGAGGGTGCGCTTGGGGTCCCGTATCCGTAGTCATTCACAGCGATCACTCGGAAGTCGTAGCTCACTCCCGGCTTTAGGATGTCCATGCTGAAGGTGTACGAGGTCACCTCTTTCGGGATGTCTTTGATGAGAATGTCCCACAGGCCCTCGTCTGAAAGTGGAGAGAGAGAGAGCATTGGTTCAATTAGGTTACAGCAAAATAAAGAGATAGACAGCACTCAGATAATGCACGCCAATGATAACGGCCGCAGGGTGCTCAAGGGAACAAGGGGGGCCCTAATTCCTATCAAAGAACAAGGGGTTCCAAGCTCTCACTGATGCAAAATGAATACAGAAATGGGGATATGCCAAATCCAAAATGTAATGATAGAAGCACAAGACTATAATAATGGAAGCATGTCGTACACGTGTGCAGCAACACAACCTCCATGTCGTACACGTGTGCAGCAACACAACCTCCATGTCGTACACGTGTGCAGCAACACAACCGCCCCAAAAAGCGAGTCTCAATGCAAGAGAGCAAGGAAAAAACACAGGGGCAGGGAAACAAAAGACAAGGAAATAACCACACAGGGGGAGGTATGGGGAAAGGGGAGCAATGGTTTGGGTTAAAGACCCCTTCCTCAGGCCCGTTCCCTAAGGTCCCACAGACCAAGGGTGCTTCCCTATTCCTTGTGTCAAAAAACAGACCCCAATATTAGAATCTAAATCTACTGAAAATAAAATGTATGAGCAGATAATATAAACTGTAATGTCAATGAATCAAATCCGCAAGAGTCACAGAACCAACCAGGAAAGAGGAGAACCGTGTAAATCCAGGGAGTCCAGAGTTCCTGTCGCCAGAATGCTTCTCATTGTGGCTTTTCCTGTTGTTGCTGCAATGGGGCTGCCCCCTTTGCCACATCCCTACCCCTCTGTGCGGAGCCTGGCCATGTACATAGTTACATATAGTTACATAGTTACACAGTAGATGAGGTTGAAAAAAGACGTAGGTCCATCAAGTTCAACCTACGCTAAATTTAGACAACAGATACTTTATTCTATATCTATACTTACTTATTGATCCAGAGGAAGGCAAACAAAAAACCCCATTAAGGGGAAAAATGTATTCCTTCCTGACTCCAAGAATTGGCAATCAGATTAATCCCTGGATCAACATCCTTCCCATGTAGACTTATTTGGTATATCCCTGTATACCTTTCCCATCTAAAAAGATGTCCAACCTTTTTTTGAACAAATCTATTGTATCTGCCATCACAGTCTCCATGGGTAATGAATCCCACACGTAGACATGTGAGTTACAGGAGCTGCTACATTAGCAGACGATTAGATGCCTATATATGTGTGTACCTGATGGTCGTGCCTCTATGATGTATCTGGTGATGGGGCTCTTTCCAGGATCTCCACTTGACCAGTGGATGGTGATTGCCGAGCTGTATCTGGATATAAATGGCTCTCCGGGGGGACCTGGAGCACCTAAAGACATTAAGCACCACCAGGACACAGTTATAAGGGCTTCGGGAAAGGAAGATGCAATGTTACAAGGACCGTGCTTAGTTATAAAGCCTTCAGGACCACTCGGTTACATTTAGTTACATTACACATATAGCTACAGCTATAACCAGTGTTCGACAAACCTATACATTTGCACGCCCCGGGCGAGTGGATTTAACATCGTGGCGAGCTCCTATTGGCCCAAGCAGCACACGTGTGGTACTAGGTGGCGAGTAGATTTTTTGGTGATTTGTCGACCACTGGCTATAACCATATCTAAAGAAGTAAATGACCATCGTTGGACAAAGATGGAACTCAACTGGATCCAAGAGAGGTCAAAAGACCAAGACGACGCCCAAAAGTAAGATGGGAGGATGAGAGGAGAACATGTGTTAGAGCGACGTGGAGAAGAGTCGCTGTAACTGCAGGACCTGGGAGATCACTGGGGAGGCTTCATCCAGCAGTGGGGAGACACGGGCTGGAGAGGATGGGATGAGGGAATGTGTGGGAGCGACGTGGAGAAGAGACGCTGTAACTGCAGGACCTGGGGGATCACTGGGGAGGGTTCATCCAGCAGTGGGGAGACACGGGCTGGAGAGGATGGGATGAGGGAATGGTGGGGGAGAGACGTGGAAAGAAGCGCTGTACTCGACCGACCTGGGTATCACTGGGGAGGCTTCATCCAGCAGTGGGGAGACACGGGCTGGAGAGATGGGATGAGGGAAGTGTCG
>WSYH01001561.1:0-88403 GCA_036426205.1 Ascaphus truei | reverse complement strand
GGCTGGGGAGGATGGGATGAGGGAATGTGTGGGAGCGACGTGGAGAAAAGAGGCTGTAACAGCAGGACCTGGGAGATCACTGGGGAGGCTTCATCCAGCAGTGGGGAGACACGGGCTGGAGAGGATGGGATGAGGGAATGTGTGGGAGAGACGTGGAGAAGAGAGGCTGTAACCGCAGGACCTGGAGATCACTGGGGAGACTTCATCCAGCAGTGGGGAGACACGGGCTGGAGAGGGTGGGATGAGGGAATGTGTGGGAGCGACATGGAGAAGAGAGGCTGTAACCGCAGGACCTGGGAGATCACTGGGGAGGCTTCATCCAGCAGTGGGGAGATGACAAGACGTCTGGAGAGGATGGGATGAGGGAATGTGTGGGAGCGACGTGGAGAAGGGCTGTAACAGCAGGACTGGGAGATCACTGGAGGCTTCATCCAGCAGTGGGGAGACACGGGCTGGAGAGGATGGGATGAGGGAATGTGTGGGAGCGACGTGGAGAGAGCGGCTGTAATCGCAGCACCTGGGTAGATCATTTGGGAGGCTTCATATATATAGATGACTATATTGACTTTATACAGTATGTATAATTACAGCTAAATAGTTACACATATTTACTTCTAGTTACAAAGAGTAATGTAGAGATATATGGGGAGGTACATATACATGTAGTTACAAAGAGTAATGTAGAGATATATGGGGAGGTACATATACATGTAGTCACAAAGAGTAATGTAGAGATATATGGGGAGGTACATATACATGTAGTCACAAAGAGTAATGTAGAGATATATGGGGAGGTACATATACATGTAGTCACAAAGAGTAATGTAGAGATATAGGGGAGGTACATATACATGTAGTCACAAAGGTAATGTAGAGATATATGGGGAGGTACAATATGTAGTCACAAGAGTAATGTAGAATATATTGGGGAGGTACATACAGTAGTCACAAAGATAATGTAGAGATATATGGGGACGGTACATATACAATAGTCACAAAGTGAATGACGAGTATACACCATACGTTATGGTTAATCCTGCAAGATAGTTAGCAATGTGCAGCTGCGCAATGTATAGGCCACTTCCTGTAACCGGGGTTAAACGTAGAGATGTTATCCGCTCCGGTCGGGGCACTACTCCCCTGGCCTGTAGTGACGTTGGCTTCTAGGTCCGGCCCGTAGGTGAAGGTCTTGGCTCGGATCGCGAGCGGTAGGTCACCCCCTCTACAGGTCCTTCGCTTCATCCACATCGGGGCTGTTCCCTTTCACATCCACCGTCACGATCTTACTGATGCCTGGCAAGAGAGGGCGAAAAGGGGGAAGCATGAAACCTACAGGGCACCTACTGGGTGCAATGTAATGCCCCTAATGAAGCCGCTCGGAGTTGCACAGCAGAGGGCAAAAACGTACCAGAGCTTATTAAAAATCAGTGGTACACTTAAACCCCTCCTTTGCCAGAAATCATAATACACTGACCCCTGCATTGCCAGAGAGCCGGTTTCAATGACCCCTGGCAGTGAAGGGTTAGTAGGCTTTGGTGAGAAAGGATGCTATGTGGCGAAATGGGGGTAATCAGCGCATTATAAGGCAGTGTGCTCAGCTGGTTACCCCTATTCGTATTGGGGATGAAGGGTGTAAATTGGGAATATGCTGTTCCCTGTACTTACCATTTTCCCCTATAAATGCATTGTTGTCCCCTTTTTGCAGGCTAGTCACTACCTGCAGTGCGTGAATAACAGGGGCCGGTTCCCTTAAGATGCCTAATAAAAACCCTTGCCACCCCCAATTATTTCAGTATAGGAAGGTGCAAGGAGGATTATAGCGCGTACACGCCATAGAAAGAGAAAAGGGTTGTGGTCGCTTTGCCGCGTCGGACCTCGCGATATGATTGTAGTCCTAACACTCCAGTTGGCGTCAATGCGAAAGACCATGAAAAGAATGTCATCGCAAAACGCGCCTGCGCGCGGGGAACAGATTAGCGATGGTCTCGGCCGCGTCCCGCGATCCCACACACACGGATTTGCAATACAGGCAGAGAGGGGAGCTGCGGCAGTTCGCGCTCCGGAAAGAGCGCTAATCGCTGCTGCGTTGCTACAATTAGCCGTGAATCACTCTCGGAGGGGCGGTAACCAAGCGATTAGTTGACACTTTCGGAGGACGTGGTAGACAGTCTAATTGCAGCAATAAGGAGCAATTACAAAGCCCGTGGCGTGTAAATACCGGGAACGTGATCGCGCTGTTGGAACAGGACGTGTACGTATTATCTTAATATTTTAATTTGCCAGTTCATACCTATATAATGTGGTTACATAGTTACATAGTTACATAGTTACCATAGCACAGGGTGTTCCGAATGCCAGTCCTCAAGTTCCCCCAACAGATCAGCTTTAAGGATATCCTTGCTGCAGCGCAGTTGCACAATCAGTCCCTGCTTCAGCACAGGTGCTCAATCTGTCCATGCTCAGCACAGGTGGCTCAATCGTCCCTGCTTCCGCACAGGTGACCCAATCAGTCCCTTCTTCAGCACAGATGGCTCAATCAGTCCCTGCTTCAGCATAGGTTCGACTGAGCCACGATTGAGCCACCTTCTGAAGCGGGGATATCCTTAAAAGATTACCTGTTCGGGGGTCTTGGGCACTGGAGTTGAGCCCTCCTGGGTTAAATGGACCTTTTTACCAATCCACCGGGGTCAGGGCTCATAGACCAGCCTGTACCCCTCCAGTATCCCATTGGGAAAGACTGGCGCGTCCACGAAACGTTGACCGACGTGGTGGTCAGCTCGCTGAATCGGATGGAGAGGCGGAGAGCTGGGCTGGAGAGGAGACAGAGAGAGATCACGTTAGGGATCTATGGGTCAGCAACAGAACCACAGGACACGAAACCCAATACTTAGGGGTCAGTGCGGGGTAACAGCCGAGTTCACAGAGCGCGTCAATTCGTGGGTAACAGGACCGCTGCATGTGCGCACAGTGGGCAATAAGGCAACGGGGGTGGGGCAGCTGACAGCTGTGGCTGCAGAGGGGTGAGTATCAGCACAATGACGGTGTGCGGGGCAGTCATTAAGAGCCACGGCTCTACAGGGCAGAGGGGGCCATAATGAACCCCCTTCTTCCAGCGCTGTGCCGCTCCTCCCAATACCATCATGTGAGTAGAATGGATTTAATATACAAATGCTGTGAGGGGGGCGATGTGGTACCCTCTGGGACACCCCTGGGGATATATTATTCCGGTGTATTCTCTCTGGGAGCCTAAATGAGCGCTCGCTGTATCTCGCGCTGTATCTCGCGCTGTATCTCGCGCTGTATCTCACATCACGCGGTTATCGGACAGTCATCTTATGAATGTTTATAATGCATCCAGTGAATTGCTATCAGCCACCTCTAGAGCATCGTTTTTTTGGGGGGCATTCATTCCCTTATTTTGTACAGTGCATGTTACTGCGTTGTCTGGCGCTCAGGGTGTAACTTAAACGAGTCCCTGCCCCGCCTGGCGCGCCGTGTCGCTTATCTCGTGCCTCCATCACCTCGCCCGAGCCAACTCGCTGACGAGAGAATATGGCAAACAAGCTCAACGTCTACAGACTCGTCTGCAACAACATGCACGGGGGGGGGGGGGGGGGGGGGAGAAGTGTCTGCCGTCTCTCCGCAGCAGGGGCGGCTCTGCCACGGGTCACACGCAGGGGTTTATTTATAACGGTGTAATGACACGGGGGGGGGGAGGAAATAACCTGCGATCTCAAGGGGAATAATATCGTGTGATACTGTCCCGTCTCCATCTGGATCACTAGAGCATCCTTGACTCCCAGCGGTTGACCACGTAACAAGAGGAAGACCGGTTCAGCCGGAGCAGGGGGGGGGGGGGGACATGAAGAAACCCACGGCAGCCTCGTCTACAAAGTTCTCCCTCACGTGTCGCTCCCGTCAGGAGAAGAACGAGTCGCTGGGATTAACGAGGGCTGTCCACGGAGGATAGGACTCAACTCGGGGGCGGCCGCCGCGGTTTACGCGCTGCCTCGCAGCGCACGGAATAATTGCACTTGGCATTCGCAGAGCGGGAGAGTTGATGAGATGCCTCGGGGAACATCGTGCTGAGGACGATGTCGCTGCGCGGAGGAAACGTGACCACGAAGGCGGGGGCCCAACTGGCGCTTGTGCTGAGGGGTTAAACCCTTTGGTCCAGTAAAGGCCTGCGACAATTCTAACAGTATTAAAGCCTGTGGTGTGTCTCTGTATGGGAGCAGGGAATGTCAGCAGGTATATATATATAATATTATATATCGCAGTGTCCGTGTCTGTGCGCGGCTCCGTGCCTGCGCTGCTCGTGTCTGTGCGCGCGGTTCCTTTTCGTTTTGCGCGGCTATCCGGTTCCGTATTTGCACGGAGTACACCAGAGTCTGTCTGGTTGCGCCTCCGTGTCCCTGCACCAGTGCCCGCGTGTAGCTCGGCGCCAGTGGTTAGCTCGGGCGCCCCGCGTGTAGCTCGTGCGCCGCGTGTAGCTCGGCGCCAGTGTGTAGCTCGGCGCCACTGTGTAGTCTCGGCGCCAGCGTGTTAGCTCGGTTGTCACTCACCATTAAACCTGCGTTCCCCCACAGCCTGTGTTGCGTGTAACTCCAATGTTAGTGTCTCGCCTCCCCCTTTCGCCCCCGAGCTGTCCTGCTCGTTTGGACGTTTTACCTGTTATTCTAGCCTACAGATCACGATTTCTTCATCTCTATATTCTGAAGTTGCCACGGTAACCTTTAACTGGCGTCGGGCTCGCTGGGAGAACTCCATTTTAACCTCCCGGGCACTTAATATTTCAAACCTTTCGAACGGAGCATCAGATTTTAAAATTGATCCCTCTTTGGAAGGAAGGAGCGGTTCTCTTCAGTGCAGACAGATAAAAGCAACCCAATCTCCAGGCCTCACCCCCCCCCCCCCACGTGTAGGAGTGCTCACCTGCTTTGCTGTGTCTGCCCTGGGTGGCAGGCTCCTGGGCCGTCGCCCGCGGCATTGAAAGCCGCCACGCGTTAGAGGTAGGTGGTGAACCCCGTCAGGTTACTTGATTTTCACGCTGCTCTCCGCCTGCAGGAACAGCGTCCTCCACTTCTCCGTTCTCGTTCCTGCGCAGGGCGCCCAGAAAAAATATCTGCCGAGGGGGACAGAGAGCGGGGTGGACCACCCCTCGGACCAATTGGGTCTTCGCCTGCCCAGGGGTGGTCAAACTCTAGTCCCCAAGGGCCACCAACAGGCCAAGATTAGGGATATCCCTGCTTCAGCACAGCGAAGGTCTAGCCATGATGAGCCAGCTGTGCTGAATGTGTCTATCTTCAACTGAGGCACCTGTGCTGAAGCAGGGATATCCTGAAAACTGACCTTGGGACCCTTGAGGAATAGGAGTGGCCACCCCTGACCCAAATGTAGCCTACAACCGCAGAGCCGCGCGCGTTGCTGACCTCTGCAGCGAAAGGGTAACAAATATACGTAGAGAAATAAGTCGACCTTAGGAGTGCCCCGGTACCGGCTCCCGGGGGGTTAATCCCGACGCCCGTTGATGTAGGGCAGTCCAGCAGCGCTGGGCGTTTCCACGTCAACCACAGTGCACCAGCGCTCTGCGCTGCCGTGCATGTCTCAATCGCTCCACGCGCAAATCACACGCCGCGGCCTCGGAGGACGTAAAAGAGAAGCGGCTGCAGGGGCTCACTGACAAGCGTCAGCGCGCCTCAGCACGGGTCAGCACCTAAGCGCGACCATGGACTCAGCCTTAGATTTCGGAGGGGGTGCTGGGGATAAACCCAGCCGGGGATGGGACCAGTGGGGGCGGAAACGGCACGGCCCCCATTCTGGGAAAGCCAACGGTGGACATTCTCCCGGGGAAGCATCGCAAGGAGTTTCCATGATCTAACATGGACGGGGAACCGGACGGACGGCCGGGCGACGACAGACGAAAGGACGGACAGGACGGAAGGGCAGACAGACAGACAGACGGACGGACAGACCCGAAGGGTGGAAAGACGGGCGACATACGGTTGGGTCTAAGAGGGGCAGACAGGCGGACGGAAGACATGAAGGGGTGGAAAGACGGCCATATAGTCGGGGATGGGGGGCGATGGGGTGGGCAGCAAGGGATTCTGGGGAAATGACACGAACCCCGCCTTTCCCATTATCACCCAGCACCACAGCCACTCCACTGCAGCAAGGGATTCTGGGAAAGACATGCAATGAGGCACAAGTGCCACTTTTTGCTTCAAAACAATTTGTAACATGGTTCCCATATAGGCTTAAGCATTGCGCCAGGGTCCACAGCTTTGAGGCAAAGGTAGGGTTAAGGTGCATACCAGAAAAACCCACCCACAGACAGCGTTGTTTTTTTTTTTTTTACCCTCCCGAGAGGGTGGGGGAGACCACTCCCTCTCGCTCATCGGGTCCCAACACTTCAGTGGTTCGGGTGTGCATTGCACTTGGACCTGTCCAACCGGAAGTCAGACTACGCCCTCAGACACAGTTTCACTGGAGGTTCAGCCCGAAAGCCTAGGTACAGGGACATGATGCTTCCTACGTCGGATTCAGGACATCCGTCTCTGTCCTCCCTTGGCCCGAGGCCCGATCAAGGGAGTTCGCGTCGTTCTCCCCTCATTTCGAGGGGTGTGAGGGTGCACCCCCAGCCCCGAAGGGCTGGGTAGTGGTTGTTCGAAAATGCAATCCCCCCTTAGCCCGAGGGCTCAGGGGGTTCTGTGGTCCGGGGCCTGGACACCACCTCTCAACGAGCCAGAGGGCCAAAATGCTTGTTCCACAGACTTTCCTACTGGAGCCCCATGTAGGATAGTACTGCCTTGGTCATACGCTGTGCAGGTCGACGAGGAGCACTCATATGGCCTGAATCTAAGCAAAGGAAAGGCCCCAAGACAGGCTGTTTCGACCTTAATGGGTCTCATCAGTGTGGGGTTGATTTTGTTTCAGCCTTAATGGGTCTCATCAGTGTGGAGTTGGTTAACTGGGTATGCAGAGAAGTTAACGGATGGGGAGTAAAAAAAGTGACAAAAACCCTCCACAGCAAAGCATATATGCAAATGTAAATTACAACTGTGTGCTATCTGCATGTTTAGGCCTTTTCAACCAGTACCACCAGCACACCAGGCACTTCCACTGCAGCAAGGGTTTCTGGGGGAAATGAATGCAGCCCTGCATTTCACCATTATCACACCAGCACACAGCGGCTCCACTGCAGCAGGGATTCTGGGAAATGACCACGCAGCCACGCAGCCATTATCACCAGCACGCAGCGATTCCAATGCAGCAAGGGATTGGGGCAAATGACATGCAGCCCCGCTTTCCCCATATCACACAGCACACAGCAATTCCAGTGAAGCAAGGGTTTCTGGGAAATGAAATGCAGGCTCTGCCTTTACAATATAACCAGCACACAGCGCTTCCACTTGCAGCAGGGATTCTGGGAATGACATGAACCCTGCCTTTCCACCATTATCCCCAGCAAACAGCGCTTCCACATGCAGCAGGGCTTATGGGAGGAAAATGACACGCAGACAGCCTTAACCAGTATCCCCAGCACACAGCGCTTCACTGCAGAAGGGATCTGGGAAATGACATGCAAACCCCGCCTTTGCACATGATCACCCAACACACACACACACACCCCCACAAACACACCCACACCCACACACACCACACAAAAACACACAAACACACACACCACACACACACACACACACACACCTCTCTGTGTCCTGAGTGTCCTCTGCTGTTAGGGTGGGCTGTATACACACACACACCTACGCACACACGCCTACACACACACACTTTAAGTTATGGTGGGTAAAAAAATGCAACAAAAACCCTCCCCCGTTAGCATATAGCCAATAAAGAATATCACTTGTGAGCACATTCACATGTCTTAGGCAGGTCTGCACCCCCGCCTTTCACCATTATCCCCCAGCATACAGTGCTCCCACTGCAGCAAGGGATTCTGGGAAATGACATGCAAATGAGCACACGTGTCACTTTTTGCCTAGAATATCCATTCACATGGAGCCCATTTAAGCAAACATGACATGAGTGCTTAAAAGCTGTGAAACAAGGTTGAAACATGTCTGTGAGTGGTGTGTACTTGCTTTGCTAGTCCCATGCTGTGCTTAAAAGCTGTGTGAGCGGCGATGCATCAGCTTAAATGGGCTCCATGTGAATGGATATCACAGGCAAAAGGTGACATTGTGTGCTAATTTGCATGTCATTTCCCAGAATCCCTTGCTGCAGAAGAAGAATTGTATGCTAAGTGATAAAGGTGAAAGGCAGGGTGCGGACCTGTTCTAAAACATGCGAATGTGCTCACAAGTGATATTCCAGCAGTGGGGAGACACGGGCTGGAGAGGATGGGATGAGGGAATGTGTGGGAGCGACGTGGAGAAGAGAGGCTGTAACCGCAGGACCTGGGAGATCACTGGGGAGGCTTCATCCAGCAGTGGGGAGACACGGGCTGGAGAGGATGGGATGAGGGAATGTGTGGGAGCGACGTGGAGAAGAGCGGCTGTAATCGCAGCACCTGGTAGATCATTTTGGAGGCTTCATATATATAGATGACTATATTGACTTTATACAGCTATGTATAATTACAGGCTAAATAGTTACACATATTTACTTCTAGTTACAAAGAGTAATGTAGAGATATATGGGGAGGTACATATACATAACTCCAATGTATATGTTACCTCCCATATATCTCTACATTACTCGTTGTAACTACATGTATATGGTACCTCCCCATATATCTCTACATTACTCTTTGTAACTAGAGTAATGTGGTACTATTTAGCCTGTATTATACATAGCTGTATAAATCAATATAGTCATCTGATTACTATATGAAGCCTCCACAATGATTTCTACCAGGTGCTGCGATTACAGCCGCTCTCTCCACGTCGCTCCCACACATTCCCTCATCCCATCCTCTCCAGCCCGTGTCTCCCCACTGCTGGATGAAGCCTCCCCAGTGATCTCCCAGTCCTGCGTTACAGCCGCTCTCTCCTACGTCGCTCCCACACACATTCCCTCATCCCATCCTCTCCAGCCCGTGTCTCCCCACTGCTGGATGAAGCCTCCCCAGTTATCCCCCCAAGGTCCTGCTGGTTTACAGCTTCTCTTCTCCACATCGCTCCCCACAGATTCCCTCATCCCATCCTCTCCAGCCCGTGTCTCCCCCACTGCTGGATGAACCCTCCCCAGTGATCCCCCGGTCCTGCAGTTACAGCGACTCTTCTCCACTTCTCCACGTCCTCCCATACATTCCCTCATCCCATCCTCTCCCAGCCCGTGTCTCCCCACTGCTGGATGAACCCTCCCCAGTGATCCCCCAGGTCCTGCAGTTACAGCGTCTCTTCTCCACGTCTCTCCCACATTCCCTCATCCCTCCTCTCCAGCCCGTGTCTCCCCCACTGCTGGATGAAGCCTCCCCAGTGATCTCCCAGGTCCTGCAGTTACAGCGACTCTTCTCCACCGTCTCTCTCCCACACATTCCCTCATCCCTCCTCTCCACCCGTGTCCTCCCCACTGCTGGATGAAGCCTCCCCAGTGATCCCCCAGGTCCTGCGGTTACAGCTTCTCTTCTCCACGTCGCTCCCCAGATTCCCTCATCCCATCCTCTCCAGCCCGTGTCTCCCACTGCTGGATGAACCCTCCCCAGTGATCCCCAGGTCCTGCAGTTACAGCGACTCTTCTCACTCGCTCTAAACACATGTTCCCTCTCATCCTCCCATCTTACTTTTGGGCGTCGCTTTGGTCTTTTGACCTCTCTTGGATCCAGTTGAGTTCATCTTTGTCCAACGATGGTCATTTCTTCTTTAGATATGGTTTAAGCCAGTGGTCGACAAATCACCAAAAAATCTACTCGCCACCTATTACCACCACGTTGCTGCTTGGGCCAATAGGAGCTCGCCACGATGTTAAATCCACTCGCCCGGGCGTGCAAATGTAAGGTTTGTCGAACACTGGTTATAGCTGTAGCTATATGTGTAATGTAACTAAATGTAACCGAGTGGTCCTGAAGGCTTTATAACTAGAGCACGGTCCTTGTAACATTGCATCTTCCTTTCCCGAAGCCCTTATAACTGTGTCCTGGTGGTGCTTAATGTCTTTAGGTGCTCCATGTCCCCGGCAGAGCCATTTATATCCAGATACAGCTCGGCAATCACCATCCACTGGTCAAGTGGAGATCCTGGAAAGGCCCCATCACCAGATACATCATAGAGGCACGACCATCAGGTACACATCTATAGGCATCTAATCGTCTGCTAATGTAGCAGCTCCTGTAACTCACATGTCTACTTGTGTATTCATTACCCATGGAGACTGTGATGGCAGATACAATAGATTTGTTCAAAAAAAGGTTGGACATCTTTTTAGATGGGAAAGGTATACAGGGATATACCAAATAAGTCTACATGGAAGGATTTTGATCCAGGGATTAATCTGATTGCATTCTTGGAGTCGGAAGGAATACATTTTTCCCCTTAATGGGGTTTTTGTTTGCTCTTTCCTCTGGATCATAGTAAGATATAGATATAGAATAAAGTATCTGTTGTCTAAATTTAGCGTAGGTTGAACTTGATGACCTAACGTCTTTTTTAACCTCATCTACTGTGTAACTATTGTAACTATATGTAACTATGTACATGGCCAGGCTCCGCACAGAGGGTAGGGATGTGGCAAAGGGGGCAGCCCCATTGCAGCCAACAGGAAAGCCACAGAAGCATTCTGGCGACAGGAACTCTGGACTCCCTGGATTTACACGGCTTTCTCCTCTTTCCTGGTTGGTTCTGTGACTCTTGCGGATTTTTGATTCATTGACATTACAGTTTATAATTATCTGCTCATAACATTTTATTTTCAGTTAGATTTAGATTCTAATATTGGGGTCTGTTTTTTGACACAGGAATAGCGGAAGCACCCTTGGTCTGTGGGACCTTAGGGAACGGGCCTGAGGAAGGGGTCTTTCTTAACCCAAACCATTGCTCCCCTTTCCTCCCATACCTCCCCCTGTGTGGTTATTTCCTTGTCTTTTGTTTCCCTGCCCCTGTGTTTTTTTCCTTGCTCTCTTGCATTGAGACTCGCTTTTGGGGCGGTTGTTGTTGTCTGGCTTCGGCAACGGTTCGACATGGAGGTTGTGTTCTGCACACTGTAGACATGGATGTTGTGTTGCTTGCACACGTGTACGACATGCTTCCATTATTATAGGTCTTGTGCCTCTATCATTACATTTTGGATTTTGGCATATCCTCCCCATTTCTGTATTCATTTTGCATCAGTGAGAGCTTGGAACCCCTTGTTCTTTGATAGGAATTAGGGCCCCCCCCTGTTCCCTTGAGCACCCTGGCGGCGTATCATTGGCGTGCATTATCTGAGTGCTGTCTATCTCTATTTTGCTGTAACCTATTGAACCAATGCTCTCTCTCTCTCCACTTTCAGACGAGGGCCTGTGGTGAACATTCTCATCAAAGACATCCCCAAAGAGGTGACCTCGTACAACCTTCAGCATGGACAATCCTAAAGCCGGAGTGAGCTACGACTTCCCGAGTGATCGCTGTGAATGACTACTGATACGGGACCCCAAGCGCACCCTCCCGTCTGTTCTCAGGTACCACCCGGGAGCGGAACATGTGGCCCCGCCCCCGGGAACCCTCCTCACACAACTGTGTTACGTGAAGGAAACCCACATCCCCCCCCCCGTTTGCCAAGCTCACAAAAAACACAAGTAGAGAATATTTATTATTACAAAATGACAGCACCCCCTACTCTATCTCCATATATTTCTGCACATCCGCTACTCGTATTAGGCTTCCAAGTGTTCTAGTTTGATGGTTCATAACCTTCACCCACAAGTCTTGATAATCTCTTTGGGGAACCTACATGGATAGTCGTAATTCAGTTAGAGAGAAAGTGTGTCCTAACGGGGTGAATCTGGTTTGAAGAACCCCAGGGTCTGCTTCTGTTCCTTGGGCATGTTTGCTTTATCTCTTCTCTCCTAAAGTTAGAGTGTCAGCTCTGTTGGTTCTTTTCGAATGCCTTGAGTTTGTCCCATAGTTTGAGGCTTTCCATGTTGCTTCCAGTATTTTAATCATGTTCTTCACCACAAGATCAAGTTCACGGTTGGTCTAGGAATACCCAGTGAGTGATTGAGCCCTCTGCTGAGTGGGGTTCTCCTACAATGATTGAAGCTGCTTCCATGAGTGGATTTGCTGCGAGTCCAACTATGAACAACATCCTGGATGACTGCCGTCTCCAAAATAGAGAAGCGGGTGGAGAGCTCTACTAAATCTCGACCGTATGGTTTTATGCTTGGCTGACTAAGCCTCGCCTTCGCATGCAGTGAGTTGCGGTTTGACTTCCAAGAAGTGAAACTGGCTAACGAGTGAGACTGGTCGCCAACGAGTGGGCACTAGCCTCCAATGAATATCATTGCCATCTAATTCAGTGACACAGCCTCCCAATGAGCAAGTGAGACTGGTCCCAATAAAGAGTTGCCCTCCCCTATCCGAATAGACTCCTTTCACACAGTTTTGTGTCTGGTTCACACTACAGCTCAGAATGCGAACCCCTTCTACGAGGAATGGGTGTGTTCCTGGTGTCATCGCTCTCATCGGCCTCATCTTCTCCTCCCCTCTCTTCGCCTGATCATCCGGGGGCAGAGCAAAAAGTATCCAAAGAAATCCGACTCAGGTGAGACACCAACCAGAGGCCCACACCCCTCCCCCGCCCCCTGTACACAGCGCAACCACCCCAGTCTCCCTACACGTCATTGTGTTTTTTAGGTCAGAGCGGCCGCTCCGGAACGTGAAGGAACACACACGTACCTTTATTCCAGGGGGCGCAAACTGGGGGGCGCGCAAGGTTTTTCAGGGGGGTGGGGCGTGGCGGTTACAGAGGCCCGCGCTCTTACCCAAGGCATTTAAATGAAATGCCGGAGATCGCTGAGGCCCCCTCTGCAACTATAACCTCGCCACCGCCAGCGCGACGTCAAATAGCCGGAGCAGAGGTAAGGGAGGGGCACGAGCATGCAGGGGCCGCAGCGGGGAAAGATTGCGCACCCCCTGCCTTATTCTAAGACCCTGTGTGATTCACCTAATCCCCAGCGTCAAAAGGCCTTCCACAGTACGGTTCTGTCTTGGTTTCAGGAGATCTTCGGAAAGGAACAAAGCGGTGTGGTGCTCTTCTTACAAGATCTAAACATCATTCTGCTCCAAGAGCAGACACAAAGAGTAATGTAGAGATATATGGGGAGGTACATATACATGTAGTCACAAAGAGTAATGTAGAGATATATGGGGAGGTACATATACATCCTGTATAGTACCTTCCCCATATATCTCTACATTATTACTCTTTGTGACTACATTATATGTACCTCCCCATATATCTCTCACATTACTCTTTGTGACTACATGTATATGTACCTCCCCATATATCTCTACATTACCTTGGTGACTACAGGTATATGTACCTCCCCATATCGCTCTACATTACTCTTTGTGACTACATGTATATGTACCTCCCCATATATCTCTACATTACTCTTTGTGACTACATGTATATGTACCTCCCCATATATCTCTACATTACTCTTGTAACTACATGTATATGTACCTCCCCATATATCTCTACATTACTCTTTGTAACTAGAGTAATGTGGTACTATTTAGCCTGTAATTATACATAGCTGTATAAAGTCAATATAGTTCATCATATATATGAAGCCTCCACAATGATTCTACCAGGTGCTGCGATTACAGCCGCTCTCTCCACGTCGCTCCCACACATTCCCTCATCCCATCCTCTCCAGCCCGTGTCTCCCCACTGCTGGATGAAGCCTCCCCAGTGATCTCCCAGTCCTGCTGTTACAGCCGCTCTCTCCACGTCGCTCCCAACACATTCCCTCATCCCATCCTCTCCAGCCCGTGTCTCCCCACTGCTGGATGAAAGCCTCCCCAGTTATCCCCCCAAGGTCCTGCGGTTTACAGCTTCTCTTCTCCACATCGCTCCCACAGATTCCCTCATCCCATCCTCTCCAGCCCGTGTCTCCCCCACTGCTGGATGAACCCTCCCCAGTGATCCCCCGGTCCTGCAGTTACAGGACTCTTCTCCATTCTCCACGTCGCTCCCATACATTCCCTCATCCCATCCTCTCCCAGCCCGTGTCTCCCCACTGCTGGATGAACCCTCCCCAGTGATCCCCCAGGTCCTGCAGTTACAGCGTCTCTTCTCCACGTCTCTCCCACATTCCCTCATCCCATCCTCTCCAGCCCGTGTCTCCCCCACTGCTGGATGAAGCCTCCCCAGTGATCTCCCAGGTCCTGCAGTTACAGCGACTCTTCTCCATCTCGTCTCTCCTACACATTCCCTCATCCCTCCTCTCCACCCGTGTCCTCCCCACTGCTGGATGAAGCCTCCCCAGTGATCCCCCAGGTCCTGCGGTTACAGCTTCTCTTCTCCACGTCGCTCCCCAGATTCCCTCATCCCATCCTCTCCAGCCCGTGTCTCCCACTGCTGGATGAACCCTCCCCAGTGATCCCCAGGTCCTGCATTTACAGCGACTCTTCTCACTTCGCTCTAACACATGTTCCCTCTCATCCTCCCATCTTACTTTTGGGCGTCGCTTTGGTCTTTTGACCTCTCTTGGATCCAGTTGAGTTCATCTTTGTCCAACGATGGTCATTTCTTCTTTAAGATATGTTTAAGCCATGGTCGACAAATCACCAAAAAATCTCTCGCCACCTATGTACCACACTTGCTGCTTGGGCCAATAGGAGCTCGCCACGATGTTAAATCCACTCGCCCGGGCGTGCAATGTAGAGGTTTGTCGAACACTGGTTATAGCTGTACTATATGTGTAATGTAACTAAATGTAACCGAGTGGTCCTGAAGGCTTTATAACTAGGCACGGTCCTTGTAACATTGCATCTTCCTTTCCCGAAGCCCTTATAACTGTGTCCTGGTGGTGCTTAATGTCTTTAGGTGCTCCATGTCCCCGGCAGAGCCATTTATATCCAGATACAGCTCGGCAATCACCATCCACTGGTCAAGTGGAGATCCTGGAAAGGCCCCATCACCAGATACATCATAGAGGCACGACCATCAGGTCACACATCCTATAGGCATCTAATCGTCTGCTAATGTAGCAGCTCCTGTAACTCACATGTCTACTTGTGTATCATTACCATGGAGACTGTGATGGCAGATAACAATGATTTGTTCAAAAAAAGGTTGGACATCTTTTTAGATGGGAAAGGTATACAGGGATATACCAAATAAGTCTACATGGAAGGATTTTGATCCAGGGATTAATCTGATTGCCATTCTTGGAGTCGGAAGAATACATTTTTCCCCTTAATGGGGTTTTTGTTTGCTCTTTCCTCTGGATCATAGTAAGATATAGATATAGAATAAAGTATCTGTTGTCTAAATTTAGCGTAGGTTGAACTTGATGACCTAACGTCTTTTTTAACCTCATCTACTGTGTAACTATTGTAACTATATGTAACTATGTACATGGCCAGGCTCCGCACAGAGGGTAGGGATGTGGCAAAGGGGGCAGCCCCATTGCAGCCAACAGGAAAAGCCACCAAGAAGCATTCTGGCGACAGGAACTCTGGACTCCCTGGATTTACACCGGCTTTCCTCCTCTTTCCTGGTTGGTTCTGTGACTCTTGCGGATTTTTGATTCATTGACATTACAGTTTATAATTATCTGCTCATAACATTTTATTTTCATTAGATTTAGATTCTAATATTGGGGTGTCTGTTTTTTGACACAGGGAATAGGGAAGCACCCTTGGTCTGTGGGACCTTAGGGAACGGCCTGAGGAAGGGGTCTTTCTAACCCAAACCATTGCTCCCCTTTCCTTCCCCATACCTCCCCCTGTGTGGTTATTTCCTTGTCTTTTGTTTCCCTGCCCCTGTGTTTTTTTCCTTGCTCTCTTGCATTGAGACTCGCTTTTGGGGCGGTTGTGTTGTCTGCTTCGGCAACACGGTACGACATGGAGGTTGTGTTCTGCACACGTGTAGACATGGATGTTGTGTTGCTGCACACGTGTACGACATGCTTTCCATTATTATAGTCTTGTGCTCTATCATTACATTTTGGATTTTGGCATATCCTCCCCATTTCTGTTTCATTTTGCATCAGTGAGAGCTTGGAACCCCTTGTTCTTTGATAGGAATTAGGGCCCCCCCCTGTTCCCTTGAGCACCCTGCGGCCGTATCATTGGCGTGCATTATCTGAGTGCTGTCTATCTCTAATTTGCTGTAACCTAATTGAACCAATGCTCTCTCTCTCTCCACTTTCAGACGAGGGCCCTGTGGGAACATTCCTCATCAAAGTACATCCCCAAAGAGGTGACCTCGTACACCTTCACATTGGACAATCCTAAAGCCGGAGTGAGCTACGACTTCCCGATGATCGCTGTGAATGAACTACTGATACGGGACCCCAAGCGCACCCTCCCGTCTGTTCTCAGGTACCACCCGGGAGCGGAACATGTGGCCCCGCCCCCGGGAACCCTCCTCACACAACTGTATTACGTGAAGGAAACCCACATCCCCCCCCCCGTTTGCCAAGCTCACAAAAAACACAAGTAGAGAATATTTATTATTACAAAATGACAGCACCCCCTACTCTATCTCCATATATATTCTGACATCCGCTACTCGTATTAGGCTTCCAAGTGTTCTAGTTTGATGGTTCATAACCTTCACCCACAAGTCTTGATAATCTCTTTGGGGAACCTACATGGATAGTCGTAATTCAGTTAGAGAGAAAGTGTGTCCTAACGGGGTGAATCTGGTTTGAAGAACCCCAGGGTCTGCTTCTGTTCCTTGGGCATGTTTGCTTTATCTCTTCTCTCCTAAAGTTAGAGTGTCAGCTCTGTTGGTTCTTTTCGAATGCCTTGAGTTTGTCCCATAGTTTGAGGCTTTCCATGTTGCTTCCAGTATTTTAATCATGTTCTTCACCACAAGATCAAGTTCACGGTTGGTCTAGGAATACCCAGTGAGTGATTGAGCCCTCTGCTGAGTGGGGTTCTCCTACAATGATTGAAGCTGCTTCCATGAGTGGATTTGCTGCGAGTCCAACTATGAACAACATCCTGGATGACTGCCGTCTCCAAAATAGAGAAGCGGGTGGAGAGCTCTACTAAATCTCGACCGTATGGTTTTATGCTTGGCTGACTGAAGCCTCGCCTTCGCATGCAGTGAGTTGCGGTTTGACTTCCAAGAAGTGAAACTGGCTAACGAGTGAGACTGGTCGCCAACGAGTGGGCACTAGCCTCCAATGAATATCATTGCCATCTAATTAGTGACACAGCCTCCCAATGAGCAAGTGAGACTGGTCCCAATAAAGAGTTGCCCTCCCCTATCCGAATAGACTCCTTTCACACAGTTTTGTGTCTGGTTCACACTACAGCTCAGAATGCGAACCCCTTCTACGAGGAATGGGTGTGTTCCTGGTGTCATCGCTCTCATCGGCCTCATCTTCTCCTCCCCTCTCTTCGCCTGATCATCCGGGGGCAGAGCAAAAAGTATCCAAAGAAATCCGACTCAGGTGAGACACCAACCAGAGGCCCCACCCCTCCCCCGCCCCCGTACACAGCGCAACCACCCCAGTCTCCCTACACGTCATTGTGTTTTTTAGGTCAGAGCGGCCGCTCCGGAACGTGAAGGAACACACACGTACCTTTATTCCAGGGGGCGCAAACTGGGGGGCGCGCAAGGTTTTTCAGGGGGGTGGGGCGTGGCGGTTACAGAGGCCCGCGCTCTTACCCAAGGCATTTAAATGAAATGCCGGAGATCGCTGAGGCCCCCTCTGCAACTATAACCTCGCCACCGCCAGCGCGACGTCAAATGAGCCGGAGCAGAGGTAAGGGAGGGGCACGAGCATGCAGGGGCCGCAGCGGGGAAAGATTGCGCACCCCCTGCCTTATTCTAACACCCTGTGTGATTCACCTAATCCCCAGCGTCAAAAGGCCTTCCACAGTACGGTTCTGTCTTGGTTTCAGGAGATCTTCGGAAAGGAACAAAGCGGTGTGGTGCTCTTCTTACAAGATCTAAACATCATTCTGCTCCAAGAGCAGACTAGTCACAAAGAGTAATGTAGAGATATATGGGGAGGTACATATACATATAGTCACAAAGTGAATGACGAGTCTTTACACCATACGTTATGGTTAATCCTGCAAGATAGGTTAGCAATGTGCAGCTGCGCAATGTATAGGCCACTTCCTGGTAACACAGGGGTTAACGTAGAGATGTATACTGCTCCGGTCGGGGGCACCTACCTTCCCCTGGCCCTGTAGTGACGTTGGCTTCTAGGTCCGGCCCGTAGGTGAAGGTCTTGGCTCGGATCCGGAAGCGGTAGGTCACCCCCTCTGCCAGGTCCTTCAGCTTCATCCACAGCGGGCTGTTCCCTTTCACATCCACCGTCACGATCTTACTGATGCCTGGCAAAGAGAGGGCGAAAAGGGGGAAGCATGAAACCCTACAGGGCACCTACTGGGTGCAATGTAATGCCCCTAATGAAGCCGCTCGGAGTGCACAGCAGAGGGCAAAACGTCACCCAGAGCTTATTAAAAATCAGTGGTACACTTAACCCCTCCTTTGCCAGAAATCAATAATACACTGAACCCCTGCATTGCCAGAGAGGCCGGTTCAATTGACCCCTGGCAGTGAAGGGTTAGTAGGCTTTGGTGAGAAAGGATGCTACTGTGGCGAAAATGGGGGTAATCAGCGCATTAATAAAGGCAGTGTGCTCAGCTGGTTACCCCTATTTCGTATTGGGGATGAAGGGGTAAATTGAATATGCTGTTCCCCTGTACCATTTTCCCCCTATATGCATTGTTGTCCCCTTTTTGCAGGCTAGTCACTACCTGCAGTGCTGAATAACAGGGGCCGTTCCCTTAAGACTGCTAATAAAACCCTTGCCACACCCCAATTATTTGCAGTATAGGAAGGTGCAAGGAGGATTATAGCGCGTACACGCCATAGAAAGAAGAAAAGGGTGTGGTCGCTTTGCCGCGCTCGGACCTCGCGATATGATTGGTAGTCCTAACACTCCACGTGGCGTCATGCGAAAGACCAGGAAAAGGAATGTCATCGCAAACGCGCGCGCGCGCGGGGAACAGATTAGCGATGGCTCGGCCGCGTCCCGCGATCCCACACACACGGATTTGCAATACAGGCAGAGCGGGGAGCTGCGGCAGTATCGCGCTCCGGAAAGAGCGCTAATCGCTGCTGCGTTTGCTACAATTAGCCGTGGAATCACTCTCGGAGGGGCGGTAACCAAGCGATTAGTTGACACTTTCGGAGGACGGGTAGACAGCTAATTGCAGCAATAAGGAGCAATTACAAAGCCCGTGGCGTGTAAATACCGGGAACGTGATCGGCTGTTGGAACAGGACGTGTACGTATTATCTGTAATATTTTAATTCTGCCAGTTCATACCTTAATATTAATGTAGGTTACATAGTTACATAGTTACATAGTTACATAGCACAGGGGTTCCGAATGCCAGTCCTCAAGTTCCCCCAACAGATCAGCTTTTAAGGAGATCCTTGCTGCAGCGCAGTTGGCACAATCAGTCCCTGCTTCAGCACAGGTGGCTCAATCTGTCCATGCTTCAGCACAGGTGGCTCAATCAGTCCCTGCTTCCGCACAGGTGACCCAATCAGTCCCTGCTTCAGCACAGATGGCTCAATCAGTCCCTGCTTCAGCATAGGTTCGACTGAGCCACCGATTGAGCCACCTGTGCTGAAGCGGGGATATCCTTAAAAGATTACCTGTTGCGGGGTCTTGGGCACTGGAGTTGAGCCCTCCTGGGTTAAATGGACCTTTCTTACCATCCACCGGGGTGCAGGGCTCATAGACCAGCCTGTACCCCTCCAGTATCCCATTGGGAAAGACGGGCGCGTCCCACGAAACGTTGACCGACGTGGTGGTCAGCTCGCTGAATCGGATGGAGGCCGGAGAGCTGGGGGCTGGAGAGGAGACAGAGAGAGATCACGTTACGGGATCTATGGGTCAGCAACAGACCACAGGACACGAAACCCAATACTTAGGGGGTCAGTGCGGGAACAGCCGAGGTGCACAGACGCGTCAATTCGGGGGTAACAGGACCGCTGCATGTGCGCACAGTGGGCAATAAGGCAACGGGGGTGGGGGCAGTGACAGCTGTGGCTGCAGAGGGGTGAGTATCAGCACAATGACCGGTGTGCGGGGCAGTCATTAAGAGCCAGCGGCTCTACAGGGCAGAGGGGCCATAATGAACCCCTTCTTCCAGCGCTGTGCACGCTCCCTCCGAATACCATGCTCGTGAGTAGATGGATTTATATACACAAATGCTGTGAGGGGGGCGATGTGTACCCCTCTGGGACACCCCCTGGGGATATTATTATTCCGGTGTATTTCTCTCTGGGAGCCTAAATGAGCGCTCGCTGTATCTCGCGCTGTATCTCGCGCTGTATCTCGCGCTGTATCTCACGTTATCACGCGGTTATCCGGACAGTCATCTTATGAATGTTTATAATGCATCCAGTGAATTGCCTATCAGCACCTCTAGAGCATCGTTTTTTTGGGGGGGATTCATTCCCCTTATTTTGTACAGTGCATGTTACTGCTTGTCTGGCAGCTCAGGGGTTAAAACGAGTCCCTGCCCCGCCTGGCGCCCCGTGTCGCTTATCTCGTGCCCTCATCACCTCGGCCCGAGCCAACTCGCTGACGAGAGAATATGGCAAAACAAGCTCAACGCTACAGACTCGTCTGCAACAACAATGCCACGGGGGGGGGGGGGGGGGGGGGAGAAGTGTCGAGCGTGCGCTCCGCAGCAGGGGGCGGCTCTGCCACGGGTCACACAGCGCAGGGGTTTATTTATAACCGTGTGAATGACACGGGGGGGGGGAGGAAATAACCTGCGATCTCACGGGGAATAATATCGTGTGATACTGTCCCGTCTCCCATCTGGATCACTAGAGCATCCTTGACTCCCAGCGGTTGCCACGGTAACAGAGGAAGGACCGGTTCAGCCGGAGCAGGGGGGGGGGGGGGGGACATGAAGAAACCCACGCAGCCTCGTCTACAAAGTTCTCCCTCACGTGTCGCTCCCGTCAGGAGAAGAACGAGTCGCTGGGATTAACGAGGCGCTGTCACGGAGGATGAGGCTCACTCGGGGACGGCCGCCGCGGTTTACGCGGCTGCCTCGCAGCGCACGGAATAATGTCACTTGGCATTCGCAGGCGGGAGAGTTGATGAGCTGCTCGGGAACATCGTGCTGAGGACGATGTCGCTGCGCGGAGGAAACGCTGACCACGAAGGCGGGGGCCCAACTGGCGCTGTGCTGAAGGGGGTTAACCCTTTGGTCCAGGAAAGGCCTGCGACAATTCTAACAGTATTAAAGCCTGTGTGTGTGTCTCTGTATGGGAGCAGGGAATGTCAGCACGGTTATATATATATATATATCTATATATCGCCGTGTCCGTGTCTGTGCGCGGCTCCGTGCCCGTGCGCGGCTCCGTGTCTGTGCGCGGCTCCGTGTCTGTGCGCGGCTCCGTGTCCGTTTTGCACGGAGTACACCAGAGTCTGTGGGTTGCTCCGTGTCCTGCACCGTGCCCGCGTGTAGCTCGGCGCCCGCGTGTAGCTCGGCGCCCGCGTGTAGCTCGGCGCCCGCGTGTAGCTCGGCGCCAGTGTGTAGCTCGGCGCCCGCGTGTAGCTCGGCGCCCGCGTGTAGCTCGGTGTCACTCACCATTAAACCTGCCGTTCCCCCACAAGCCTGTGTGTGCGTGTAACTCCTACAATGTTGTTAGTGTCTCGCCCCCCCGAGCGTGTCCTGCTCTTTTGGGACGTTTTCCTGTTATTCTAGCATTACAAGATCACGATTTTCTTCATCTCTATATTCTGAAGTTGCCACGGTAACCTTTAAACTGCGTCGGGCTCCGGGGAGAACTCCATTTTAACCTCCCGGGCACTTAATATTTCAAACCTTTCGAACGGAGCATCAGATTTTAAAAATGATCCCTCTTTGGAAAGGAAGGAGCGGTCTCTTCACGTGAGACAGATAAAAAGCAACCCAATCCCCAGGCCCCCCCCCCCCCCCCCCCCACCCGTGTAGGAGTGCTCACCTGCTTGCTGTGTCTGCCCCTGGGTGGGCAGGCTCCTGGGCCCGTCGCCCGCGGCATTGAAAGCCGCCACGCTGATGAGGTAGGTGGTGAACCCCGTCAGGTTCTTGATTTTCACGCTGCTCTCCGGCAGGAACAGCGTCCTCACCTTCTCCGTCTCGTTCCTGCGCAGGGCGCCCCAGAAAAATATCTGCCGAGGGGACAGAGAGCGGGGTGACCCCTCGGACTCAATTGGGTCTTTCGCCTGACCCAGGGGTGGTCAACTCTAGTCCCCAAGGGCCACCAACAGGCCAAGTATTAGGGATATCCCTGCTTCAGCACAGTCGAAGGCTGAGCCACTGATTGAGCCAGCTGTGCTGAATTGTCTATCTTCAACTGAGGCACCTGTGCTGAAGCAGGGATATCCTGAAAACCTGACCTGTTGGTGACCCTTGAGGAATAGGAGTTGGCCACCCCTGACCCAAATAGTGCCTACACCGCAGAGCCGCGCGTTGCTGACCTCTCTGGCAGCGAAAGGGTAACAAATATACGTAGAGAAATAAGTCGACCTTAAGGAGTGCCCGGTACCGGCTCCCGGGGGGTTAATCCCGACGCCCGTTATGTTAGGGCGCTCGCAGCGCTGGGCGTTTCCACGTCACCACAGTGCCACCAGCGCTCTGCGCTGCCGTGTCATGCAATCGCTCCACGCGCAAATCACACGCCGCGGCCTCGGAGGACGTAAAAGAGAAGCGGCTGCAGGGGCTCACTGACAAGCGTCAGCGCGCCTCAGCACGGGTCAGCACCTAAGCGCTGACCATGGACTCAGCCTTAGATTTCTGGAGGGGGTGCTGGGGAATAAACCCAGCCGGGGATGGGACCAGTGGGGCGGAAACGGCACGGCCCCCATTCTGGGGAAATGCCAAACGGTGACAATTCTCCCGGGGAAGCATCGCAAGGAGATTTCCATGATATAACATGGACGGGGAACGGACGGACGGACGGGCGGACAGACAGACGGACGGACAGACGGAAGGGCAGACAGACAGACAGACGGACGGACAGACAGAAGGGTGGAAAGACGGGCAGACAGACGGTTGGGCGGGCGGACAGACGGACGGACAGACAGAAGGGTGGAAAGACGGGCAGACAGACGGACGGGCAGACAGACGGACGGGCGGGCAGACGGGCGGACGGACGAGCGGACAGACGGACGGGCAGACAGACGGGCGGACGGACGAGCGAGCGGACAGACGGGCGGACGGACGGGCGGGCGGACAGACGGGCGGACAGACAGACGCTTGTGAAGAATAGATACAGAAGACTGGGGTAAAAATCAAATCAATAATCAATGATTTTTCTGCAACTTTCTATTCAAAGCTGGACACTATTAGTTTCTGGTACAAACAGATAATCTGGGGGCATCGGACGCGGTTTCTTCCTGTACGAGCGCACGGTTACTGCGCATCGCAGACCGGGCTTTGTTCAAAACCAAACTTCAGGTGTAGGACAGTGCCCTCTGCTGTTCATCGCTGGGATCGGTGACATGAATACCGTTTAACCCCCAGATCACTGTGCGGATATGTGTGTGTATGTGTGTATGTATGTGTGTATGTATGTGTGTATATGTGTGTGTATGTATGTGTGTATATCAGTCCTGCCCCCGACCTTCTGGACTCCCATCTTTCCCCGCCTTCATACCCCCCATCATATCCCCGACTGCATACCCCCATCATGCCCCGACCTGCGGACCGCCCCATCTGTCCCCGCCTGCAGACCCCCATCCTGCCCCCCCGACCTTCGGCTACCCCCATCCTATATCCCCGACCTGCAGACCCCACTTCCCTCCCCGACCTGCAGCCCCCCATCAGTGTGTCCCGACCTGCCGACCCCCATCAATGTCCCCGACCTGAACCTATGCACCGACCGTCCCACCTCCTGCCCGCCTGAACCCATTTGCACCGCGACCCCCCATCATTCCTCTCCCGACCTGCAGTACCCCCCATCATATCCCCGACCTGCATACCCCCATCAATGTCCCCGGACTCAACCCATGCTCGACCCCCGACCTGTCGACTAGTCCCTGACCTGCGACCCATCACCCGCTGCCAGAATCACCCCTGACCCGCAAAACAAAAAACTCCTACCGACGCGGATCCCCAGCGACCTGCAGACCCCCATCTATTCCCAATCCCTGACCTGCAGACCCCTCATTCACCCTGACCTCTGCAGACCTCCCATCCTGCCATTGACTTCCCTCAGTCCCGACCTGCGACCCTCATATCCCCGACCTTCATACATCATCCCCGCCCTGCTTGCCGACCCCCCCATCACTGTCCCCGACCTGCACACTCCCATCATGCCCCCCCACCTGCGACTCCCGCAGCTCATCCCCGACCGTGCAGACCCCCATCATATCCCCGACCTGCGACCCCACCCCCCCGCTATCCATCTGTCCCCGACCTGCAACCCCACCATCATGTCCCCGACCTGCTAGACGGCCCCCAATACCGTCCGAGCGCGACCTCATCCTCTGACCTGCAGACCCCCATCATGATCCCCGACCTCCAGACGCCCACTTCTAGTCCCCGACCTGCGACCCCCACAGTCCCGACCTGCGACCCCCATCCTGCCCCCGACCTGCAACCCCATCTGGTCCCCGACCTGCGAGACCCCCATCAATGTCCCCGACTGCAGACCCCCCATCTATCGCCCCCTGCAGACCCCCATCATGCCCCGACCTTGCGGACCCCATCATGTCCCGAACCTGCGACCCCCATCCTGCCCCCCGACCTGCAGGACCCACATGCCGCTGCTACATCAATGTCCCGCGACTGCTGCCAGACCCCCATTTCCCCATATGGCCCCCGACCATGCAGACTCCCATCATGTCCCGACGCTAACCCCATCACTGTCCCCGCCGTCGCGGGACCCCCATCCATGCCTCCCGACTGCAGACCCCCATCCATTCCCCAGACCTGGCAGACCGCCCATCATATCCCCGACCTGCAGACCCCCATCAAGTCCCCGACCCTGCGGACCCCCATGCCTGGCCCCTACTTCAGACCCCCATCCTGCCCCCCCTCGACTCTCGCCCCCTGCAGAACCCCCATCATATCCACCCCGACCTGCAGACCCACCATCATGTCCACTACCTGGCAGACCCCCATCATTGTCCCCTGCAGACCCCCATCTCGCCACTGCCCCATATTCCCCGCACCCCTTCCCGCGACCTCCCATCATGTCCCCGACCCAACCCTTTCCGCCTACAGACCATCGCCCGACGCCGACCCCCTCATGTCCCCCGACCTGCACGCCCCATCATGTCCCCGACCGCCAGACCCCCCATCTGGTCCCCGACCTCGGCCCCCCATCATGCACCGACCTGCAGGACGTCCCATCATGTCCCCGACCCTGTCAGCCCCCCATCATTCCTGCCCCCGACCCTGCGGACCCCCATTCAATGTCCCCGACCTGCAGACCCCCATCATGTCCGCCGACCTGCGACCCCATCATGTCCCCCCCGACCTGCAGACGCCCATCAAGTTCCGACCTGCGGACCCCCCATCCTGCCCCCCTACCTGCTACCCCCATCCCTGCCCCCGACCTGCAGACACCCCATCCATGTCCCGCCTACCTGCGAGACCCCAATCATGCCCCCGACCTGCAGACCCCATCTGTCCACCCGACCTGCGAACCCCCATCCCCCCGCCGCGGACCCCCATCATGCCGACCTGCAGTACACCCCATCATTCAATGTCCCACGACCTGCAGACCCCATCATGTCCCCGACCTGCAAGCCCCGAACCTGCGGACCCCCATCATGTCCCCGACCGGCGGCCCCCATCAGGTCCCCGACCTGCGGACCCCCATCATGCCCCCCCCGACCTGCGGACCCCCCATCATGTCCCCTGCCACCTTCGGCAACCCCCATCATGTCCCCGACCTACGGACCCCCATCCATGCCCCCGACCCCTGCGGACGCCCCATACATGTCCCCTCAACCCAGACCCCCTGCAGATCCCCATCATGTCCCCCGACCTGCGACGCGCGCCATCATGTCCCCCGACCTGGCACGCCCATCCTGTTGGGGGGGGTCCCCGACCTGCAGGACGCCCATCAAGTCCCCGACCTCGCGACCCCCATCATGCCCCAGACCTGCAGACCCCCCTATGTCCCCGATGTCACCCGACCTGCGACGCCCATGCATTTCCCCGACCTGCGACCCATCATGCCCCCGAGCCCGCAACGAGCCCATCATGTCCCCGACTTGTGGGACCCCCATACATGTCCCCGACCTGCGACCCCCATCTGCCCCCGACCTGCGGACCCCCATCTGTCCCCGACCTGCAGACCCCCACCCTGTCCCCGACCTGCGACCCCCATCATGTCCCCGACCTGCAGACCCCCATCAAGTCCCCACCTGCGACCCCCCATCCTGCCCCCCCCGACCTCAGGACCCCTCCTCCCCCGACCTGCAGACCCCATCAATGTCCCCCGACCTGCGACCCCCATCATGCCCCCCGACCTGCAGACGCCCATCATCATTGTCCCCGACCTACAGACCCCCATCCTGCCCCCGACCTGCGGACCCCATCATGTCCTGACCTGCAGACCCCCATCATGTCCCCCGACCGTGCAGACCCCCATCATTCCCCGACCTGCAACCCCATCATGTCCCCGACCTGCAGACGCCCATCAAGTCCCCGACCTGCCACCCCCCCAGTCCCACCTGCGACCCCCATCAATTCCACGAACCTGCGGACCCCCATCATATCCAGCTCCTCAGACCCCCATATGTCCCGACCTGCAGACCCCATCATGTCCCCCCCCCCGCCTGCAGGCCCCCATCATATCCCGACCTGCAGCCCCCATCATGTCCCCGACCTCCGCCCGGACCCCCCTCATGTCCCCGACCTGCAACCCCCACATGTCCCCGACCTGCGACCCCCATCATGTCCCCACCTGCAGACCCCCATCATGTCCCCCGACCTTGCGAGCCCCATCCTGCCCCCGACCTGCAGACCCCATCCTTCCCCCGACCTGCGGACCCCCATCATGTCCCCGACCTGCAGACCCCATCATGTCCCACACCTGCAGGACCCCATCATGTCCCCCCCGACCTGCAGACCCCATCATATCCATGCCCCGACCGCAGACCCCCATCCTCCCCCGACCTGCTGACCCCCATCATGTCCCGACCTGCGACCCCCATCATATCCCCGACCTGCAGACCCCCATCATGTCCCCGACCTGCAGACGCCCATCAAGTCCCCGACCTGCGGACCCCCATCATGTCCCCGACCTGCAGACCCCCAAAGGATCCTGCCCCCCCTGCAGACCCCCATCATGTCCCCGACCTGCAGACGACCCCATCATACCCCACTGCAGACCCACCCCTGGACCCCCATCATGTCCCCACCTGCAGGACCCACATCATATCCCCGACCTGCAGACCCCATCATGTCCCCGAACCTGCAGACCCCCATCATATCCCCGACCTGCAGACCCCCATCATATCCCCGACCTGCAGACCCCCATCTGTCCCGACCTGCGGACCCCCATCCTGCCCGCCAGACCTGCGACCTCCATCATCCCCCTGCATACCCCCATCATGGTCCCCGACCTGCGGACCCCCACATGCCCCGACCTGCGACCCCATCATGTCCCGACCTGCAGACCCCCATCATGATCCCGACCTGCTGACCCCCATCATGTCCCCGACCTGCAGACCCACCATCATGTCCCCGACCTTCTGACCCCCATCATGTCCCCGACCTGCGGACCCCCATCATGTCCCCGACCTGCCGACCCCCATCATTTCCCCGACCTCACCCTCCCCATGCATGATTTGATGGGCGTCTGCAGGTCGGGGACATGATGGGGGTCCGCAGGTCGTGGATATGATGGGGGTCTGCAGGTCGGGGACATGATGGGGGTCTGCAGGTCGGGGATATGATGGGGGTCTGCAGGTCGGGGACATGATGGGGGTCCGCAGGTCGGGGGCAGGATGGGGGTCTGCAGGTCGGGGACATGATGGGCGTCTGCAGGTCGGGGGCATGATGGGGGTCCGCAGGTCGGGGACATGATGGGGGTCTGCAGGTCGGGGACATGATGGGCGTCTGCAGGTCGGGGGCATGATGGGGGTCCGCAGGTCGGGGACATGATGGGCGTCCGCAGGTCGGGGACATGATGGGGGTCCGCAGGTCGGGGGCACTTTCACATGCTCCACAAGAAGGAAATTGGAAGATAGATACTCAGCACCTTTGAAGATACAATAAATATCTTCAAAAAAAGGTTGGACATCTTCTTAGAAAGGAAAGGTATACAGGGATATACCTAATAAGTATACATGGGAATGATGGTGAGCCAGGGAATAATCCGATTGCCAATTCTTGGAGTCAGGAAGGAATTAATTTCCCCTTATGAGATATCATTAGATGATGTGACTCTGGGGTTTCTGTTTGCATTCCTCTGGATCAATATACTGCAAGTACGGATATAGGATACAGTATCTGTCGTCTAAATTTTACTGTGTAACTACTGTATATGTAACTATGTGTAAATATGTAACTGTAACTATGTGTAAATATGTAACTGTAACTATGTGTAACTATGTGTAACTATACAACTACGTGTAACGATGTAACTATGTGTAACTATGCAACTACGTGTAACGATGTAACTATGTGTAACGATGTAACTATGTGACCGTGTAACTATGTGTAACTGTGTAATTATGTGTATCTATGTAACTATGTGTAACTGTGTAACTATGTGTAACGCTGTAACTATGTGTAACTATGTGTAACGATGTTACAATGTGTAACAATGTAACTATGTGTAACGGTGTAACTATGTGTAACGATGTAACTATGTGTAACTATGTGTAAAGATGTAGGTATGTGTAACTATGTACAGTTGTACAGAAAGTACACTCTCTTTGAATTCTATGGTTTTACATATCAGGACATAATAACAATCAGCTGTTCCTTAGCAGGTCTTAAAATTAGGTAAATACAACCTCAGATGAACAACAACACATGACATATTACACCGTGTCATGATTTATTTAACACAAATAAAGCCAAAATGGAGAAGCTATGTATGAAAAACTAAGTACACCCTTACTGCTTCCATAGGAATTAAGATGCTAAGTAGCAGACAGGTGCTGCTAATCAAATGCCCTTGATTAATTGATCATCAACAAGTGTGACAACCTCTATAAAAGCCGAAGTTTTAGCAGTTTGCTGGTCTGGAGCATTCAGGTGTGTGTTAACACAATGCCAAGGAGGAAAGACATCAGCAATGATCTTAGAGAAGCAATTGTTGCTGCCCATCAATCTGGGAAGGGTTTTAAGGCCATTTCCAAACAATTTAAACTCCATCATTCTACAGTGAGAAAGATTATTCAAAAGTGGAAAACATTCAAGACAGTTGCCAATCTTCCCAGGAGTGGACGTCCCAGCAAATTCCCCTAAAGGTCAGACCGTGCAATGCTCAGAGAAATTGCAATCTCAGACTCTACAGGCCTCAGTTAGCATGTTACATGTTAAAGTTCATGACAGTACAATTAGAAAAAGACTGAAAAAGTATGGTTTGTTTGGAAGGGTTGCCAGGAGAAAGCCTCTTCTCTCTAAAAAGAACATGGCAGCACGGCTTAGGTTTGCAAAGTTGCATCTGAACAAACCACAAGACTTCTGGAACAATGTCCTTTGGACAGATGAGACCAAAGTGGAGATGTTTGGCCATAATGCTCAGCGCCACGTTTGGCGAAAACCAAACACAGCATATCAGCACAAACACCTCATACCAACTGTCAAGCACGTGGTGGAGGGGTGATGATTTGGGCTTGTTTTGCAGCCACTGGACCTGGAAACCTTGCAGTCATTGAGTCGACCATGAACTCCTCTGTATACCAAAGTATTCTAGAGTCAAATGTGAGGCTATCTGTCCGACAGCTAAAGCTTGGCCGAAATTGGGTCATGCAACAGGACAATGATCCCAAGCACACCAGCAAATCTACAACAGAATGGCTGAAAAAGAAAAGAATCAAGGTGTTGCAATGGCCCAGTCAAAGTCCAGACCTCAACCCGATTGAAATGCTGTGGCGGGACCTTAAGAGAGCTGTGTATAAACAAATGCCTGCAAACCTCAATGAACTGAAGCAACGTTGTAAAGAAGAGTGGGCCAAAATTCCTCCTCAATGATGATAGAGACTGATAAAGTCATACAGAAACGATTACTCCAAGTTATTGCTGCTAAAGGCGGTTCTACAAACTATTGAATCATAAAGTATACTTAGTTTTTCACACATGGCTTCTCCATTTTGGCTTTATTTTTGTTAAATAAATCATGGCACGGTGTAATATCTCATGTGTTGTTGTTCATCTGAGGTTGTATTTACTTCATTTTAAGATCTGCTAAGGAACAGATGATTAACGATGTAACGATGAAACTATGTATAACGATGTAAATATGTGTAGCTATGTAACTATATGTAACTATGTGTAACGATGTAACGATGAAACTATGTATAACGATGTAACTATGTGTAACGATGTAACTATGTGTAGCTATGTAACTGTGTAACGATGTAACTGTGTGTAACTATGTAACTATGTGTATCGCTGTAACTATGTGTAACGCTGTAACTATGTGTAACGATGTAACTTCGTGTAACTATGTAACGATGTAACTATGTGTAACGATGTAACTATGTGTAACGATGTAACTATGTGTAACAGTGTAACTATGTGCAACGGTGTAACTATGTGTAACGATGTAGCTATGTGTAACGATGTAACTATGTGTAACGATATAACTATGTGTAACGATGTAACGATGTAACGATGTGGAACGATGTAACTATGTGGAACGATGTAGCTATGTGTAACGATGTAGCTATGTGTAACGATGTAGGTATGTGTAACGATGTAGGTATGTGTAACGATGTAACTATGTGTAACACTGTAACGATGTGTAACGATGTAGCTATGTGTAACGATGTAGCTATGTGTAACAATGAAGCTATGTGTAATAATGTAACTATGTATAACGATGTGTAACAATGTAACGATGTGTAACTATGTAACTATGTGTAACGATACAACTAATGTGTAACAATGTAACTATGTGTAACGGTGTGGTATGTGTAACGATGTAACTATGTGTAACAATGTAACTATGTGTAACGATGTAGGTATGTGTAAAGATGTAACTATGTGTACCTATGTAACTATGTGTAACGATGTAGCTATGTGTAACGATGTAGCGATGTGTAACTATGTAACGAAGTGTAACAGTGTAAATATGTGTAACGATGTAGCTATGTGTAACTATGTAACGATGTGTAACAGTGTAAATATGTGTAACAATGTACAGTAGGTATGTGTAACGATGTAACTATGTGTAACAATGTGTAACGATGTGTAACCGTGTAAATATGTGTAACAATGTAACTGTGTAACTATGTGCAGCTATGTAACTATATGTAACTATATGTAACGATGTAACTATATGTAACGATGTGAAACGATGTAACTATGTGTAAAGATGTAGCGATGTAACTATGTGTAACAATGTGTACCGATGTAACTATGTGCAACGGTGTAACTATGTGTAACAATGTAACTATGTGCAACGGTGTAACTATGTGCAACGGTGTAACTATGTGTAACAATGTAACTATGTGTACCGATGTAACTATGTGTAACAATGTAACTATGTGTGCCGATGTAACTATGTGTAACGATGTAACTATGTGTACCTATGTAACTATGTGTAACGATGTAACTATGTGTAGCTATGTAAACTATATGTAACAATGTAACTGTTATACAGTGCAGCATGTTGATTAGAAGGAGGATGTAAATGTATAGAGATACTCAGCATAATTATACAGTGCAGTATGTTCATTATCAGGGGGCAGAACGTGTATTGAGATACTCGGCATTATCATACACTATAACATGCTCATTATTGGGGCTGAAAGTGTATAGAGATACTCAGCACCATTATATAGCGCAGCATGTTCATTATCGGTGTGCGTTAGTGTAAGGCGCTTTGTGCCGCCTCCCGGGGGTAGGTGGATTCGGGGCTGAAAGCGCTCACCTGCCTCCCCCACAAACACCTCCTGGGGGGCGCTGGCTGGCCCCTCCCCCGCTGCATTGTACACGCTTAGCCGGATCTCGTAACGCTTGTGTTTGTTCAGATCTGAGGCGGGGGAGCAGAAACGCGTCAGAGAAAAACATCGATAACGTCACAAACGCGCAGCGCCAGTGCAGTGCATTGTGGGCTTTCATATTTAACAGCAAATAAACTACGGGCACTCATTGGTGTAACTGGTTTCCCTAAGAAGAATGGAATCGCCGCTTCAGCGCAATCTTTCTTTATTTGTGGGTGTCAAATAGATCAATATATCTTCGATGGGCACACACTCTTTACTTCCTCAATCAGTCCCTGCTTCAGCACAGGTGGCTCAATGAGGCCTTGCTTCAGCACAGGTGAGGCACTATTTAGGTCAGGGGTGGCCAACTCCTATTCCTCAAGGGCCACCAGCAGATTAGGTTTTCAGGATATCCCTGCTTCAGCACTGGTGGCTCAATCAGTCCTTGCTTCAGCACAGGTGGCTCAGTCAAAGATAGACACTTTAGCCCAGCTTCAGCACAGGTGACTCAATCAGTGGCTCAGCCAAATACTGAGCCACTGATTGAGCCACCTGTGCTGAAGCAGGGACATCCTGAAAACCTGACCTGTTGGTGGCCCTTGAGGATTGGAGTTTCCCCACCCCCGGGTTTCTTTTCTTTAGGGACAAACAGTCTTTCCGTGAAGGAGATTAGGCTAAGATCGTGAAAACCCGGCAAAGCTTTGGCTTCCAAGGGAAATAATTAAAGTGGGGGTGATTTTGGGGGGTGGCTATGAGGGGGAAACCATTTACGTTGAACCTGTGAAACGCGTTGCCGACTTACTGTCCAGCTCGTACTGGGTTAGAGACGGCTCACTCAGGTTCCGGGCCACGTAGACAGCTAGACAGGGGGGGTTCCGTAGGTGGGTGGGGGAGGGGGGCAGGGTGGGTAGGCGGGTGAGGAGAGGGGTGAGAGCAGTGACGGTGTTAGTATACACAGAACACGACACACAGATAAACACAGGCGGGTCCGCTAGACTAGCCTTCTCAGTGACCCGCGTGGCACTAAGGGAGTAGTCCAAATACTTGCAGTGCCTTAATACCAGGAAGTGGTCCTTGCAGGGTCAGCAAACCCTTAAAACAACGGGGCAGTGTCGCAAAACACATTGGGTAACCCCTTCATAACCAGAGAGCCACGCTGCAAGTGGGGTTAAACATTTAACTGCCAGCTCGAAGCTGGGGTGCAACTGGTCACCCTAAGAATCGTACATCAAAGGGTGCAATACCTAGGGGTGTATCCGCATGTCTGCCAGGTTCCGAAACCTCCATCCACCGCATTATCCCGTCATACAGCGCTTCCGATGCAGGCAAGGATTCTGGGTAATGCAAATAGGCACCCACTGGGCGTGTCAAATTTGACTTTATCCCGGGGCTTCCCTGCTGCATTAAACAGCATATATGCCTAAACCTGGCACAAGGAAGGGTAGAGCTACTGGACCCTTCTAGAGACAGCTTTTTTTTAAAATCAGTTGGAGCTTGGTCACTGACTCTGCATTGTGGAGCTGGTCCCCGAATAAGAAATCTTACACCCCCGCCAAGTTATAAAAGATCTTCTCGCTGCAGTCCAGCCACACGGATACGCACCCGCACACGCTAAGCTTCATGTTAAATCAGGCGGGGGGACGCACACATATAACGTTCACAGGGGGCTGCGTGTAAAGGTCGCACATCGGGGGGGGGGGGACGGACGGATTTTTGGGGGCGCACAGTCAAAGGGAAAAGTGATACGAATTTTCCGCCTGTTGTAATTTGCGTGCGTCGCCGCCGGCAAACGCCGATTACAAACCGGTGACGGCATTAGCCCCCTCTGGCTTCGAAGGGGTTAAAAAAAGCGGGGCACGATGACGTTAAGTGGCGTCACTTGCCACGGGCGGACGCGGTAGTACTCACAGGTGAGCTCCGCCCACTTGGCGCTGGGGTTGTTGATGCTGCGCGCCGTGAAGCTCCTCAGCCCGTCGTACGCGAGCTCGCGGTATCGAACCCGGAACCCCAGGAGGATCCCGTTAACCTTGTCCTCCGCCGGGGCCTGCGGCAGAGAGAGAGAGAGCAGCACGCGCCAGGGGGCGGGCGTCATACGCCGCCGCGGTGAGAGTCAGCCGCCGCCGCTGCGCGCTGGGGACGGCTATGAACGTGGCGTCTTACCTGCCAGCGAATCAGGACAGATGTTGTGGTGTGCGGCGTCACAGAGAGGATTGTGGGAGCTTCATCCGGGGCTGAAAAGATCAAAATAGGGTGAGATATCCAATTACCTTCTGGTTACAGCTGGGATCCTGGGATCCTGGGATCCACTGCAATATCCAAGCAATAACCTACACGTGGGATGTTTATTAAAATAAATAAGTGCTGTAGTGTTAGATAATATTTACTACTTTTTTTTTTACATTCAACTCTTAATGCCATTTTTAATGAGTTTTAATATACTGAGCATCCTGTGATTCCTATAGCAGGCTGTATCCCACCTCCCCAGCAGTGCAAGATCTTTGCAACACTTTCCTGTTTGGGATCATTTGTTGCCAATGTTCCCAGCAGTTTGAGCTGCAAACTGTGACAATAGATAATGTTACCCTAGTAATATAAGGATACATTGTAGCTGCTGACTTACACTGCCTGAAAATGAAAGGCGGCCATTTAGTGAACCCGGGGAAGCAGGATCTTTGCTGATCAATCACAGGAGAACCAATCGATCGGCAGCTTAGGTAATTAGTTTTTAATAAGGGTAATCAAAGGCTTTGTTTTTTTTTTTATAAAGTGCTTCTTTAAAGCCCCCTCTTTATTTAGCGTTCATTTCAGCCCCGGGGACCCCCAGCTTCCCGGGACACTTACCGGAGAAGGTGGCCCCGATACCTTATGGAGGTTTAAATCCCCTACGTCCCGCGGGCCACTAACAAGCCACGACGGACGACGCCACGGCTTCCTATAGGTCACCTGATGCAAGAGATTTTAAACCTCCATTTTGTTTCCGCCTGGACGGGACTCTGGGGAGCAGGGGGTCTCCGGAGCTGAAAATCACGCGGTTCTGGTCCGGAGACCCCCTGCTTCCTATAGATGTCCAAACAAACAGACTGGGCAGGTCCTATAACACCCGCCCCAGGGTCGCCGTCGCTAAGCTAGGCGCGCTGGCAGTGCCACGGTTACACACCAATCACACACGCCCTGACTAATAAGCAGCAGTAAGAAATCATGGGGCCCGGGACAAATGAAAGGAGCAGGGCCCCCCCCCCCCCCCCCCCCCCCCCCCACCCCCCCCCCCCCAACCCCTAGCGCCCCCCCCCCCACAAAATATTTTTTAGCGCGCAACTTTTACTTAACTGTTTTCTTATTGTGATACAGAAAAAAACATTACAATGCAACCTGTTTATTTTTATATTTTCAACAAAAGACAGGTGACTGCCCGTCTGGGTGGGTGAGTGGGTGCGAGAGTGAGTGGGTGCGAGAGTGGGTGCGAGAGTGAGTGGGTGCGAGAGTGAGTGGGTGCGAGAGTGAGTGAGTGCGAAAGTGAGTGACTGGGTGGGTGAGAGAGTGACTGGGAGGGAGAGTGAGTGGCTGGGTGGGTGAGAGAGTGACTGGGTGGGTGAGAGAGTGACTAGGTGGGTGAGAGAGAGTGACTGGGTGGGTGAGAGAGTGAGTGATTGGGTGGGTGAGAGAGTAACTGGGTGGGTGAGACAGTGAGTGACTGGGTGAGTGAGAGAGTGAGTGACTGGGTGAGTGAGGGTGAGTGACTGGGTGGGTGAGAGGGTGAGTGACTGGGTGGGTGACTGAGTGAGTGACTGGGTGGGTGACTGAGTGACTGGGTGGGTGACTGAGTGACTGGGTGGGTGACTGAGTGACTGGGTGGGTGACTGACTGACTGGGTGGGTGACTTAGTGAGTGACTGGGTGGGTGACTGAGTGAGTGACTGGGTGGGTGACTGAGAAACTGGGTGGGTGGGTGACTGAGCGACTTGGGTGACTGAGTGACTGGGTGGGTGACTGGGTGGGTGACTGAGTGACAGGGTGGATGACTGAGTGAGTGACTGGGTGGGTGGGTTGGTTGACTGGGTGGGTGACTGAGTGTGAGTGGGTTAGTGACTGGGTGGGTTAGTGAGTGGGTGGGTGGAAGGGAGAGTGCGTGCGTGGGAGAGTGGGTGGGAGTGAGTGGGTGGGAGAGTGAGTGGGTGGAAGAGTGAGTGGGTGGAAGAGTGAGTGGGAGAGTGAGTGGGAGAGTGAGTGAGTGGGAGAGATTGAGTGGTAGAGAGTGGGTGGGAGAGAGTGGGTGGGAGAGTGAGTGGATGGGAGAGTGAGTGGGAGAGTGAGTGAGTGGGTTAGTGACTGGGTGGTGGGTGACAGTGTCTGGGTGGTGGGTGACAGTGACAGGGTGGTGGGTGACAGTGACTGGGTGGTGGGTGACAGTGAAAGGGTGGTGGGTGACAGTAACAGGGTGGTGGGTGACAGTGACAGGGTGGTGGGTGACAGTGACAGGGTGGTGGGTGACAGTGACAGGGTGGTGGGTGACAGTGACTGGGCTGAGTGACTGGGTGGGTTGAGGGGTGACTTACCCTGACCGGGTGGGTGCTGCTTCCCGCTTTCTTGCCGCTTCCCCCCTGCCCCCGATGTCCCCTTGGCAGCTGCCCGGGGCGGGAGGTGGGCACAGGGGGGGAGAGGGCACGGGAGGTAGGTTCGGGGAATGCACAGGCGGTGGGCTTGGGGGGCGCACGGGAGGTGGGCAGCTGGGGAGCGGGGGGGGGGGGCGAGATGCCGGGCGGCTGCATCCTCCGCGGCTGCTGCTTGGTTGGCGCGCGGGATGTAAGCTCTGGGGATGAGGCGCGAGGCTGGCAGGCGGCTGCAGCATCCCCCGCGGCTGCTGCATGGGGCAGGAGGCGCACGCGGGGGGTGCAGGGTTGGCGCTTCCCCGCCCTCCGTCCCACGTGGGGATCGAGGAAGCAAGGGGGGGAGCGGGCCAGGCCAGGCCAGGCCCACAGGCAGCAGACAGGACACCCTGCGGGACCTCGGCTCTGCGCATGCGCAATCGCCGCCATTTAAAAAAAAATATATAATGGCCAGGGCTGGGCAGGGGCCCGGCGCCCGGGCCCTTTGTCCCCCCCTGTTGGCGGCCCTGCCCATTACCCTTGAGCGCTACCACGAGTCGGATCACTGGTCTGTGCCTTGGAAACAAATCCCGTGAATAAGAATGAAGGGGGCAGGCCACAAAACCTGCCCCCTGACCCCCAATCTCCCCACATGGAGCCCACGCAGACGCCACTCACCGTCCTGCAGGGTGGTCAGCGATTCCGTCTCCTCGCTGTACTCGCTGTCCCCGATGTCGTTCGTCGCCTTCACTCGGAACTTGTAGGAAGTGAACGGTTTTAAGCTGAAACGACAGAGCCCCGCAACGTCTAAGAGCGGAGATAATACAATGTCACCGTGCTTGGGGAATTAAAAATGGCGGCCAGCAGCATCACTGCTGAAGCCAGTGTGCATTTTGTTTTATTTATTTATTTACAAAATGTTTTACCAGGAAGTAATACACTGAGGGTTACCTCTCGTTTTCACGTATGTCCTGAGCACAGAGTTATGATGACAGATACATGATTACAATGTAGTTACATAAGTGAGCAGGATTATACATTATATACAAGGCATTGCATGCACAGTAAGAGATAATATATATTTTGGGCGTATGTAACAGTACAGATAATATATATTTTGGGCGTAGTATATTACAGACCAGATTAAAATGTGAGACAGCCTTAGTTATGAAAGAGCTTAGACTGGTGGCGGCTGTGAGAGTCTCCGGGAGACTGTTCCAGTTTTGGGGTGCACGGTAAGAGAAGGAGGAGTGGCCGGATACTTTGTTGAACCTTGGGACCATGAACAGTCTTTTGGAGTCAGATCTCAGATGATAAGTGCTGTGTGTGGTAGGGGTGAGGAGCTTGTGCAGATAGGCGGGTAGCAGTGGCTTAGCTAGAAATGAGCGGCCCCAAACATTTTTTCAGGGCCCCATTAAAATTCAACGTATTCTGTAGATCACAAATTAAAAATACTGCACACATATATATCCCTCCTCCTCCTCCTCGTCTCTCCCCCTCCTCACCATCATCAGCTCTCCCCCTCATCATCTTATTTTTTTTAAAATTTTTACATAGTTTACTGAATTTAGCAAAAAACACTAAATGTCCCCAGATGTCAGTTTAAGCTTCACCGTTTCTAGATACTTGAAGCACGGTCAGATTTAACACGAAAGCTCAAGGCCCAGAAGTACAGTATGTCCCTACAGTGACACGTTCCAGATCCAGAAACTGGTACTGTGATGTGACAAATTCCTGGTACAAAACACTGCGTTTATCAGGCTGCACTGTCGCTCCATCACCTAGTGACTTCCACACGGGGATGATTTCCAGCTGAGAGGCTCATAACTATTTGCTATTCAGGACTCACTATTTACTGCGTATAGTCTGCTCTCCCTTCTCATTATACTGATGGGGGCTCAGCCAGCGCACCTCTGCTGCCAGGACATTCATTAAAGAGAATCACACAGCGCTCTCCTCCAGCTCCGGCCGGCGCTCCCCAGCCCAGCGTTGGTATTCAGTCCATGTGACGCTCGGCGCTGTGAACCCATTGTGCTCCGCCGCCGGAATCCTTCTTTGTTTGATTGGCTGGGCAGCGACGCTGGAGCCGATTGGTCCAGGTGAAAGAGCAACGGCTTCTGATTGGCATCCGGGGGCTGTCACGCGGATCAGGGGCCGCTGGAGGGTGGGAGGCCGGGCTGTGCTGCTCCTCGGCTTCTACTGCTGCTCCCTGGTAGGTTCCACCGATGCCACATACCATCTCCCCCCGCGCTACACCACCGTGTCGGGACAGGCGGGGGGGGGAGAGAGAGCGGGCCCCCCAGAGCGCGCTGCCCCCGTGCTTTAGCTACGCCCCTGGCGTGACGCTTCGCAAGAAAGTATTTGAAGACAAGACAGGAAAAATGTACTTGGCGCCTGTGCTCGGCCATCAATCAGATAATTCTTCTGGACAGAGGGGGGGTCCGGGGAGGGACCACGGAATTTGCAGAGGGTTTCACTAGCCTTCCACTCTCGCCCAACAGTGACCCCAGCACTGCACGTTAAGGGCCGCATTCACTAAGGTGTGCTACGTTTGAAGGCACCATTCACTTCAATAGGCCGCAATATAACTAAGATACGCCCTTTCCTCTGTTGCTCGACATGCTAAAACTCTGACTCAGGCCTCATTCTTCTTCCGTCTCTTGATTACTGTAACCTCCTGCTGTCCGGCGCTTCCTGCCTTCTCACCTGTCTCCCCTACAATCTATCCTAACGCTGCTTGCCAGAATCACTCTACTCTTTCCTAGATCTGTCTTAGCATCCCCCCTCCTGAATCCCTCTCCTGGCTTCCAATCAAATCCGCATCTCACACTCCATATTTCCTCACTTTTAAAGCGTTACACTTACCACTCCTTACATATCTAGCCCTAATTTCTCGCTATGCACATCCCGACTCTTGCGTTCTGCTCAAGGATGTCTTTTTCTACCCCTTTGTATCTAAAGCCCTCTCCCGCTCTTAAACCTTTCTCACTGATGCCCCACACTCTGGAGACTTCCCCTCAGTACTGACTAGCTCCCTCTCTATCCACTTTAAAGACCCACCTTAAGACACAACTGCTTAAGAAGCATATGATAGCACTGTGGCTATTCTGAAAAATGATACATAAAGCTTGGCCCCCTGCAGACGCAACTGCTCCTCCTGTCTCTGTACGTTCTCCCTACCTACCAATTAGACTGTAAGCTCCTCGGGGCAGGGACTCCTCTTCCTTAATGTTACTTTTATGTCTGAAGCACTTATTCCCATGCTCTGTTATTTATATTATCTGTTATTTATTGGATTACCACATGTATTACTACTGTGACGCGCTATGTACATTAATGGCGCTATATAAATAAAGACATACAATACAATAGGGTGACCTCCGGTGCCAGGACGCCTCTTCCAGAACCGCGCCACTTTGTAGATATGGGCCTTGACCTGTACCCTCCCCGTGAGTGACGCTCTTACCGGTCCACGACAGAGGACGTGGCATTGTGGCTGACGGAGGCGGAGTGGACGCTCCACTCCCCGCGGGGCAGCTCCCGGGTCTGTACGGTGTAATATCGCAAGGGTGAGAGGCCGTCGCTCCCTGGTTCCCACGACAACAGCACGCCGCGGGCCTTCACGTCCGCCTGCTGCACCACGGGCTTGCTGGGGGGCTGGGGGCGCTCTGAGCGAGGGGAGACAGAAGGTACCACGTTCACTTCACTAACAACGTGCCACAGACTTCCGTGGGATCCCCCCCCCCTCATTATGCCTTTGATAAGAATACACGGACACATATAAATAAATATTGGGAGCCACGGACCTCTCTTTTCCGTGGTCACCACGAGGGCCTCGGCGGCCTCCCCCCACCCCTTGCGGGTCTGGGCCGTGATGCGGAAGAGGTAGACGGACTCGGCCCGGAGTCCGGTGGCGGTGTACTGGCGGACGCTGGGGTTCAGCACCTCCACCGTGGCAGTGTTAGCTTTCGTGGTGTTCAGGCGGTGAGTGATCTGATACGCTGCAGGGAAGACACAACGTCACACTGAGACAATGCACAACATGGCAACACAATGTGTCACTGAGACAATGAGTGTTGCAATGTGTTGTGGGTTGTTGCATTTGAGTGGGGTGTTGCATGTTGTATGGGTGTTTGGGAGTGGGTTTGATGTGGCGGTTGATTGAGTGGGGGGTGTGATGTGAGTGGGGTGTTGTGAACCGTTATTCCATCCCTATAACCTACCTGTGTTGACATGCTGAGCGCACTCCCCTTCCCGGCCTCCTAACCCCTGATGCCTCCTGTGCGTTGCAGGATATAAGATCTCCTGGAGGATATACCAAACCAACACGCGTGTCACCCACTACCTGCCCAACGTGACCCTGGGGTACCGCGTCACCGGCCTCACCTCCCTCACCACCTACACCATCCAAGTGGCCGGGATGACCTCCAAGGGGCAAGGGGCAGCCTCTTCCTCCACCATCTCCTCTGGTCCCTCCGGTCAGTGGTACGGGAACGTCCACTTAACTGCGAGGTCAGGATGGAACTGACCCTACTCTGTCAACTCTATGGGGGGAGGGGGGGTCTGCGTCGCCACTGAATCATCAAATTAATCTGTCAATGGTTCTTATGGGGGATATCCCTTCAAAGGCTAGTACCCTGCAGCACTCGACCATTCCTCCTTAGGCACTTAGAGGAAGGCACCAGCAATATAGAAGGATGTATAATTCCTTTGTCTCTGTGTTGTGTGTCTCGGTGTGTGTGTTGTGTGTCCTGTGTGTCTGTGTGTGTCTCTTGGGTGTGTCTCTGTGTGTGCTCTGTGGTGTCTGTGTCTCTGTGTGTGTGTGTGTGGTGTGTGTGTGGTTGTCTCTGTGTCTCTGTGTGTGTGTCGCTGTGTCTCTGTGTCTCTGTGTGTCTGTGTCTCTGTGTGTCTGGTGTTTGTGTGTGTGTCTCTGTGTGTGTCTCTGTGTGTCTGTGTGTGTCTCTGGGTGTGTCTCTGTGTGTCTTTGTCTGTGGTGATGTGGTGTCTCTGTCTCCTGTGTGTGTGTGTCTGTGTCTGTGTTTGTGTCTGTCTTTGTCTCTGTGTGTGTCTGTGTCTCTGTGTCTCTGTGTCTCTGTGTCTCTGTGTGTGTCTCTGTGTCCTGTGTGTTGTGTGTCTGTGTTTTGTGTCTGTGTTTGTGTCTGTCTTTGTCTCTGTGTGTGTCTGTGTCTGTGTGTGTGTGTGGTCTCTGTGTGTCTGTGTCTCTGTGTGGTGTCTCTGTGTGTGTCTCTGTGTGTCTGTGTGTTTGTGTGTGTGTGTCTCTGTGTCTCTGTGTGTTCTGTGTCTGTGTCTGTGTTGTGTCTGCCTTTGTCTCTGTGTGTGTCTGTGTCTCTGTGTGACTGTTGGTGTGTGTGTGTCTGTGTCTCTGTGTGTGTGTGTGTGTGTGTCTCTGTGTGTGTCTCTGTGTGTGTCTCTGTGTGGTAGTTCTGTCTTTGTCTCTGTGTGTGTCTGTGTCTCGTGTGTGTGTGTGTGCCTGTCTGTTCTGTGTGTCTGTCTCTGTGTGTTGTGTCGGTCTCCGTGTGTCGTGTGTGGTCTGTGGTGTGTCTGTGTGTCTCTTTGTGTCTCGTGTGTGTTGTTCTCTGTGTTGTGTCTGTTTCTCTGTGTGTCTGTGTCCGTGTGTGCTGTGTGTGTGTGTGTGTGTCTGTGTCGCTGTGTTGTTGTGTGTGTCTCTGTGTGTGTCTCTGTGTGTGTCTCTGTGTGTGTTTTCTTGTGTCTCTGTGTGTGTCTGTGTCCTGTGTGTGTTGGCCTGTCTGTCTGCCTGTCTGTCTGTGTTGTTCTGTGTGTCTGTGTGTGTCCTGTGTGTGTCTTTTGTTTGTGTCTGTGTTGTCTGTGTCTCTTTGTGTCTCTGTGTGTGTGCTGTGTCTGTCTGTGTCTGTGTCTCTGTGTGTGTCTCCTGTGTCTCGTGTGTTGTCTCTGGGTTTGTGTGTCTCTTTTGTGTGTGTCTCGTGTGTGTCGCTTCTCGTGTGTTCTCTGTGTGTCCTGGTGTGTCGCCTTTTGTGTGTGTCGTGTGTGTCTTCTGTTGGTGTCTTGTGTCTCTTTGTGTCTCTGTGTGTGTCTGTGTCTCTGTGTGTGTGGTCTGTGTGGTGTGTGTGTGTGTCTCTGTGTGTGTCTCTGTTGGGTCTCTGTGTGTGTCTTTTGTGTGTCTGGTCTTGTGTTCGTGTGTCCTGTTCTCGTGTGTGTGTGCCTGTCTGTCTGTGTGTCTGTCTGGTTCTCTCGTGTGTGTGTCTGTGTCTCCGTGTGTCTGTGTGTGTCTGTGTGTGTCTGTGTCTCTTTGTGTCTCTGTGTGTCTCTGTGTGTGTCTGTGTGTGTCTGTGTGTATATATGTATTATAATTATCACCCAGTGGGGGTGTAACACTACCTTTGGGATACGGTTGCTTTTTATTTTCCCGGCTCTGTTGTTGAATAACCGCTTTATTGATTTATTTCCGGCTCCTTCACTTAAATGATAAATATTGCAAAAAGCGTCACTACGCGGGTTTGAAGCGCTCTCCTGAAGGAGTCCGGAGGGGTTTGGGTCCTTAGTATGTCTGGCGGTACCGCGGCTATGCCCTCCTAGTTGTCAGACAACCGCACGACGCCATGACCTCCTCTAAACATCTAACCATGCGTACAAAAAAGATTTGCGGCTTTGGTTACATTGCAAATGACAAATGTCATTTCATTCGCGCCGGAGTGCTGTTTCTTGGCAACGAAGTGTTTGCTCAACCTCTAGCCCAGGACTCAACTCCTGTCCTCAGCCCCCCTACACAGATCAGGTTTTAGGGATATTCCTCTTCAGCACAGTGGCGAATCATCCCTTGCTTCACATAGGGGGCTCCATCAGCGGCTCATCGAAACCAACCTGTGGGGGAGGGGCTTGAGGTCCTGAGTTAGGCAAACCCTTTGACTGAGCCACTGTTTGAGCCACCTGTGCTGAAGCAGGGATATCCTTGAAAACGTACCTGTTGTAGAACCCGTGCAGATAAAGGAGGATTGTGGGGCTTTGCCTGGGCAAAACTCTCCCCCTAAGTCCCCGCACGCACCGTGTTATATAATTACCTTAAAAAGGGATTTAAAAGACTTTTCCGTGTCGATTTTGGAATCCAGACGTTCTCTTTTCTTTCCCCCTCCACTTTGTTGGGTCGAGCTGGTACCACCCGCCTTTGGGCCTCACCACTCCTCCTCTCTCCCTCCCTCTCTCCAGAACTCCCTCCCGAGCGCCGACTACCTGCATCAGTACCATCGCCCCTCGCTCGTCTCACCCTCCAATTCCGACCGGGGTACGACGGGAAACCTCCATCTCTCCCGGGGCAAGTGGAAGCGGCATGGTAAAGACGCGAACGCAGTCCACGCCGTTTGTCTCGCGCAAGCGCGCATCTTGTAGCTAGCAGCACACAATAAATATTAACGGGGTCTTTTGTGCAATGACGCTGGCCAATCGAAGGCTTCATTAGACATGAGCTCTGTGATTGGCTGCTGTCCGGGGGACTAATCGCCCCATCTCTTAAACCTCCTTTGCTGCCGGTGGGCCAGCAACGAAATGCAGCTGCGCAAAGGGGTTCTATCCAGCTCTCTTTAGAATGTCCATCCTCACAACACGCAGGGTTCTGGATTCGGCGGGCCTGTTTCACACTTCCGCTCTACAACACGCAGGGGATTCCGGGATTCTGGCGTGCCATGCGTTCACACATCCGCTCACAACACGCATGGGATTCGGTATTCGCTGGCGTGCCATGGCGTTATCCACACGTCTGCTCACAACCGCAGTGATTCTGGGATTTCTGGCGTGCCATGCGTTATCACACGTCTGCTCACAACACGCAGGGGATTCTGGGATTCTGGATTCTGTCTGGCTGCCATGCGTTATCACACGTCCTCTCACAACACGCATGGGGATTCTGGGATTTCTGGCGTGCCATGCTTATCACACGTTCTGCTCCACAAACACGCAGGGGATTTAGGGATTTGGCGTGCCATGCGTTATCACAACGTCTGCTCACAACACGCAGGGGATTCTGGGTTCTGGCGTGCCATGCGTTATCACACATCCGCTCACAACACGCAGGGGATTCTTGGAGATCTGGCGTGCCATGCTGTTATCACACAGTCCGCTCAGCAACAACGCAGGGTTCTGGGATTCTGCGTGCCATGCGTTATCACACTCCACTCACAACAGCGCAGGGATTCTGGGATCTGGCGTGCCATGCTTATCACACACTCGCTCACAACACGCAGGGGATTCTGGCGTGCCATGCGTTATCACACATCCTCACAACACGCAGGGATTTCTGGGATTCTGGCGTGTCCATGCGTTTATCACACATCCGCTCACAACACGCAGGGATTCTGGGATTCCTGGCGGCCTGCGTTATCACACGTCTGCTCACAACACGCAGGGGATTCTGGATTCTGGCGGCCATGCGTTTATCACACTCCGCTCACACACCAGGGATTCTGGGATTCTGGGCGTGCCATGCGTTTATCACACATCCGCTCACAACACGCGGGATTCTGGGTTCTGGCATGTCCATGCTTTATCAACACATCCGCTCTCACACACGAGGGATTCTGGATTCTGGCGTGCCATGCGTTATCACACATCCGCTCACAACACGCAGGGGATTCTGGGATTCTGTCTGTCAGACCAATGCGTTATCACACGTCCGCTCACAACACGCAGGTGATCTGGGATTTCTGGCGTGCCATGCGTTATCACACATCCGCTCAACACGCAGGGATTCTGGGTTCTGGCTGCATGCGTTATCACACATCCGCTCCAAACACGCAGGGGATTCTGGGATTCTGTGCTGCCATCGTTATCACACGCCACTCACACACACAGGGGATTTCTGGGATTCTGGCGTGCCATGCGTTATCACCCGTCCGCCACAACACGCAGGGGATTCTGGATCTGCTGGCGTCCATGGTTATCACACGTCCACTCAAACACACCAGGGATTCTGGATTCTGGCGTGCCATGCGTTATCACACGTCCGCCCACAACACGCAGGTCTTGCGTGCATTCGTTATCACACGTCGTCACAACACGCAGGGGATTCTGGGATTCTGGCGTGCCATGCGTTATCACACATCCGCTCACAACACGCAGGGGATTCTGGGATTCTGGCGTGCCATGCGTTATCACACATCCGCTCACAACACGCAGGGGATTCTGGGATTCTGGCGTGCCATGCGTTATCACACATCCGCTCCGCCTGGCTTCCTGCTATTCGGTGAACGAGGGTTAGTCATGAATCTCCGCGCGCGGCAGCCCGCCGCTGGCGTTGGAAATGTCTTCCCACACAAGATGGCTGCTGCAACCGGGGGGGGGGAGGGGGAGTCGACCTCCGATGACTCAAACCAGTGAGATTTGGCGGTTCTGGGTTAAAGAATAAAACATTTTAGTGCCACAATACTGATTTTGTGGCCGCGAGACGCTACTCACGTCTGTCAGACCAGAGGTACGCGTAAAGAATCCGAGAGACTGACCCCATATCAAAGAATTTGATGGCAGAAAAGAGGCGCCAGGCCCCCCGTCCGCTGTAAGGCCTCAGGCCTGTCGCAGCGTGAGCGTGCTGGGCGGGGTTTTGGTATGACGTTGTTATAACGTGGTAGTGAGCGTGGCAAGCTGCATTACCCACAAGTCCTGCAGTGATACTCCTGTCTCACTTACCCTGTTCTGCTGCGATGGTTGGGCGCCAACACCCCACTCACATGCAACACCCCACTCACATGCAACACCCCACACACATGCAACACTCACACACACCCCACTCACATGCAACACCCCACTAACATGCAACACACACACACCCCACACACATGCAACACACACACAAACCACTCACATGCAAGACACCCCCCCCAATCACCTACACAATACACTCACCTACACCCCACTCATATACAACACTCACACCCCACTCACCTACACAATACTCGACTACACCCCACCGACATGCAAGACACACACACAAACAAACACCCCACTGACCTATACAATACACTCACCTACACCCCACTCACACCCAACTCACATACAACACACACCACTCACACTCCATTCACCTTAACAATACACTCACCTACACCCCCCCCCCCCCCCTCTCCCTCCTCCGTTGAATCTCCTGCTCTCCACTCCAAGCACAGCCGCAGACCACAGGTCGCGGCTGAAACGGGGGCACGCGCGGCCAGACGCTCCGACGCGTGTGCCGCCGTGACCACTGGGGCCCGTAGCCATAAAGTTAGAGGAAAGGAGATTCCGCCGGCAATTAAAATGTGGAATTCATTCCCCATGGAGACTGTGATGGCAGATACAATAGATTTGTTCAAAAAAAGGTTGGACCTGTTTTTAGAAAGGAAAGGTATACAGGGATATACCAAATAAGTATACACGGGAAGGATGCTGATCCAGGGAGTAAGGAATTCATATTCCCCCTTATGAGATATCATTAGATGATGTGTCACTGGGGTTGTGTTTGCCTTCCTCTGGATCAATACACTGTAAATAGAAATATAGGATACAGTATCTGTCGTCTAAATTTAGCACAGGTTGCACTTGATGGATATATGTCTTATTTCAACCTCATCTATGTAACTAAAAAACCTCACTGACATACACTCCACTCATCTCACTGACACTCACTCCCACCCACTCACCAATACACCACGCCCACAACACAAATACACCTGGATTACATACACCCCACTCACTTACAACAAGGTCACTAATACATCCCACTCACCAATAGTACACATTCACTAAAACTACTCACTGACATGCACCCCACTCATAAATACACCACACCCACAACACACGCTCACTCACCTACACCTCACTCACGAAAACATGTCACTCAGCTACACCACTCTCACCTACAACTCATTCATCCATACATTTCCCTCACCCACACAACTCAATCAACGACATCACTCACTTACCACACACTCGCTCTAAGACCCCATAACTTCTTACCTCAACTGTATCCCACACTCACATTAAAACATAGTTACACACCTCTCAACACTCACTCTCTTCCCACCTCACTCACGCTATACACACTCTCAGAAACACCACTTCTTACTCAACTACCCCCCCGCTCATCCTCACCGACACACTCACTTTGAGTAACACCTCGTGTCCTCATCTCACCGCCACCACCGCGCCACTAATCCCTGATATTTGATTGGACGCGAGACGACTTTAGGCTGACACGGAGTGTGATTTCCGGTCCTGTGAATTCCTCACCGTGAAACAACGCCATGCACCTTGTTCCAGCTCCGGGAGGGGTCTAACGGCAGAAGACTGCTTAGTGAACACGCGCCTCTACATTATAGGCCCTCAGTACCTACCTGTCAGGATACCGTTCTTCTCCGTGGGCTCCTGCCACGTCACCTTCAGAGAAGTGTCCAAAATATCATCGAAGCTGAGGTGCCCCAGAGGCCCGGGAACTGAGAGAGGAGACATGGGTGAGACTTGGAGAAGTGCGGTCTCCAACTGCCGATAAAGCCCGATATCTATTCCCGTCTCGCCCTGTACATTTATCCGCTTGTGGCTTCGGCAGGTGGTGTTAAACAACTCCGATATTACAACTGGATGTACCCAACGCTGCGCCTGTCCGCCATTTTGCACCCCCCTTTTTCCAGCATGAACATGGAAGGCAGGAAATCGCTGCAGACGCCATAAACCGGTTTCATCACAAAACGCAAGCGGCGAGCGCGCTCGTACCGTCCTCGTGCGTCCAGACGTGCTGCGGGGCGCTGCGCGGCCCGTCTCCCGGGGTGGTGAAGCACAGGACGGACGTCAGGTAACCCGTAAACTTCTTCAGGCCGGAGATGAGGCCGACGTGGACCCTGTCCTGGAAGTTCGGCCGGACGGTGACCACGGTGACATCATCTTCCTGCGCCGGCTCCCACGCGATCAGCTGCGGGGAGGAGGGGGCGGTTACAGTGTGATGCACTGAGGTATACACAGCGCTGTGCATTACACACATACCCCCGCTCTGTACATTACACAGATACCCCCGCTCTGTACATTGCACAGATACCCCCGCTCTGTACATTACACAGATACCCCCGCTCTGTACATTACACATACCCCCGCTCTGTACATTACACAGATACTCCCGCTCTGTACATTGCACAGATACCCGCTTGTACATTACAAGATACTCCCGCTCTGTACATTCACAATACTCCCGCCTGTTACATTACACAGATACTCCCGCTCTGTACATTGCACAGAACCCCGCTCTGTACATTGACACAGATACCCCCGCTCTGTACATACACAGATACCCGACGTTACATACACAGAACCCCCGCTCTGTACTTACACAGATACACCCCGCCTGTACATTACACAGATACCCCGTCTGTACATTGACACAGATACTCCCGCTCTGTACATTACAAGATACCCGCTCTGTACATTAACAGATTACCCCCGTGTACATTACACACAGATACCCCCGCTCTGTACATTGCACAGATACCCACGCCTGTACATTGCACAGATACCCCCGCTCTGTACATGACACAGATTACCCCCCGCTCTGTAAATTACCAGATACCCCGCCTTGCTACATGACACAGATACTCCCGCTCTGTACATTGCACAGATACTCCCGCTCTGTACATTACACAGATACTCCCGCTCTGTACATTGCACAGATACCCCCGCTCTGTACATTACACAGATACTCCCGCTCTGTACATTACACAGATACTCCCGCTCTGTGCATAAACAGATACACCCGCTCGTACATTACACAGATACCCCCGCTCTGTACATTACACAGATACCCCGCTCTGTCATTGCACAGATACCCCTGGAACTCAGCGTGATACTGTCACTGTATCCCTTGACAGAGTATGAGATGTGAGCGCAGAGTTCCCGGGCTGCGCAGAGCTCACGGACTCGCCCAGAGACAGGGAGGGAACAGATCGAACGCATTAGGCGGAATGTGATGAGTATTATACTTAGGGCGACAGAGGAAACCGCCTGGCAAAGTGCCTCCGCAGTTCACATTATAACACACGGTGTCAGTGCTGCAACAACAAATGACAGCGTTCCCAGCACTGAGCAAGACGCCTTCCAAAATAACTGTACTGTATATACACTGTATATATGTATATAGCAAAGTGGTAACTGACAGGTCCTCGTAGACCTCGCTTATATAACCCAGGAGGGTGAAAGTCTAGATACGGTAAAGTAGTCAGCAACTTAAAAGTGTGGTTTTGTGCCTGATTAAATAAAAAAGTTAGGAACTCTTAAACTGTATTTTTAAAATATTTATCAGATAATAATGCTTAATCGGGTTTCCGCGTCCGCTCCCAAAGCGCTGCACACCCCAAAGGTCTCTCAGGGGGTCTGTGTTTCTAGGCACGTGGGAGACAAAACAGGCATTTTACCCTGTCCCTGGTATGAAAGCATCTAGCTCCAATTTGCCCCATCTGCCCCAGCGTGTGATTTGAGGGGTGTCAGTAGGAGGAGTTGGGGAGAGTTACATGGGGCACAGATTATAATGAGGTGTATCACATTCTGCGTCTCTGCCCAGAGGTGATATGAGGGGAGTCAGTAGGAGGAGTTGGGGAGAGTTTACATGGTGCACAGAGTATAATGAGATGTATTACATTCTGCGTCTCTCTGCCCAGGTGTGATTGAGGGGTGTCAGTAGGAGGAGTTGGGGGGAGTTACACTGTGCACAGATTATAATGAGATGTATACATTCTGCGTCTCTGCCCCAGCGTGTGATTGAGGGGTGGTCAGTAGGAGGAGTTGGGGGGGGTTACATGGTGCACAGATATAATGAGATGTATCACATTCTGCGTTCTCTGCCCAGCGTGTGATTTGAGGGGTGTCAGTAGGGGAGTTGGGGGGAGTTACATGGTGCACAGATTATAATGAGATGTATCACATTCGTGTCTCGCCCCAGCGGTGATTTGAGGGGTGTAGTAGGAGGAGTTGGGGAGAGTTTACACGGGGAACAGATTATAATGAGATGTATCACATCTGCGTCTCTGCCCCAGCATGTGATTTGAGGGGTGTCAGTAGGAGGGTTGGGGAGAGTTACATGGTGCACAGATTATATGAGAGTATCACATTCTGCGTCTCTCTGCCCCCGCGTGTGATTTGAGGGGTGTCAGTAGGAGGAGTTGGGGAGAGTCATGGTGCACAGATTATAATGAGATGTATCACTCTGCGTCTCTCTGCCCCAGCGTGTGAGTTGGGGGTGTGTCAGTAGGAGGAGTTGGGGGAGTTACATGGTGCACAGATTATAATGAGATGTATCACATCCTGCGTCTCTGCCCCAGCGTGTGTGATTTGAGGGGGGTCAGTAGGGGAGTTGGGGAGAGTTACACGGGGCACAGATTTAATGAGATGTATCACATTCTGCGTCTCTGCCCCAGCGTGTGTTGTGATTTGAGGAGGGTGTCAGTAGGAGGAGTTGGGGGGAGTTAAAGGTGCACAGATTATAATGAGATGTATCACATTCTGCGTCTCTGCCCCAGCGTGTGATTTGAGGGGTGTCAGTAGGAGGAGTTGGGAGAGTTAATGGTGCACAGATATAATGGAGTGTATCACATTCTGCGTCTCTGCCCCAGCGTGTGATTGAGGGGTGTCAGTAGGAGGAGTTGGGAGAGTACACGGGCACAGATTATAATGAGATGATACATTCTGCGTCTCTGCCCCAGCGTGTGATTTGAGGGGTGTCAGTAGGAGGAGTGTGGGAGAGTTACATGGTGCACGATTATAATGAGAGTATCACATTCTGCGTCTCTGCCCAGCATGTGATTTGAGGGGTGTCAGTAGGAGGAGTGGGGGAGTTACATGGTGCACAGATTATAATGAGATGTATCACATTCTGCGTCTCTGCCCCAGCGTGTGATTTGAGGGGTTGTCAGTAGGAGGAGGTGGTAGAGTACAATGGTGCACAGATTATAATGAGATGTATCACATTCGCGTCTCTGCCCAGCGTGTGATTTGAGGGGTTGTCAGTAGAGGAGTTGGGGAGGTTACATGGTGCACAGATTTATAAGAGATGTATCACATTTCGCGTCTCACTGCGTCATTCTTTTTCCTTTGCGCCACATCTGAAGAAGCGTAGTGTACAATTCTGTATCAGATGTAAGAGCTTGTACTTGCACAGGCCGAACTCCAAAAAACCCTGCGCCTAAACACACTTTTCTGCCCTGTTACACACTCCTCTGTTGTGAACATAACAGAATCAGGGGCTGCTTGTCTGGCTTTTACCTTGTGATTTACGAGAGACATAAAGCTTGGAAACTGCCAGGATGGGAACTGGGCAGCCGCGGCAATTGCACGCTGATTTTTACAATATAAAACTCCAATCAGAAATACTAATTACACTTAATATGTATGTTAAATACCTTCTAGTTATCGTGTCTTGGCCAATTAAATGCCCAGACTTCATTGTATAGTTCATGTAATGAGTTTAATTAATGTAAATGTGGATTTAATTGCATTGGGGAAGTAATTAAGAGGCCATTAGGCTTGCCCTGCTCTGGCGTATGAATAACAATAATTTCTCTTTCTGCGCATAAAGAAATTAATTGGCAACCAGAACAGAGAGGGGAAGCGTTCGTTTCATGCTGTCAGTGGCCGTGGGCAGCAATGCATTGTGGGCCTTGTATTATGCTTTGCTGTTTATTATCACAGGCACGGGCAGATTTTAACCCTTTCCCTGCCAGAGGGGCCTGCAAGAAATGGCAGTGTGGTGTGCTGAGTATATATGTAGTGCAGTGGTGCGAGTACATACATGTGTGCAGAATACATAGATGTGGGCAGATACATACTGTACATGTGGTGCAGCGTGTGCAGAGTACTACATGTGTGCAGCATGTGCAGGAATACATGTGGGCAGAGGTGCAGAGTACATAGAGTGTGCAGAGTACATAGATGTGTGCAGCGTGTGCAGGAGTACATAGATGTGGGCAGCTGGGCAGAGTACATACATGTGGGCAGCGTGTGCAGAGAGTACATAGAGGCGTTGAGAGTACATATGATGTGTGCAGCGGGTGCAGAGTACATAGATGTGGGCAGCAGTGTGCAGAGTACATACATCGTGGGCAGCATGTGCAGAGTAATACATGTGGGCAGAATACATAGATGTGTGAAGCGTGTGCAGAGTACATAATGTGTGCAGAGTACACACATGTGGGCAGCAAACATAGATGGTGCAGCGTGTGCAGAGTACAATAAGATGTGGGCAGCGTGCGTGCGAACAAACAACACACACGAACAACACACACACAAGACAAACACACACACAATACCTTGTATCCTGGTTGCCTTCCATCTACACAAATTGTGGGCTGGGGGGAGTCACGTGACGCGTATAGTGGTAGAATTGGTGGATTCTGCTTCACGTTGACGGGGCCACAGTGGGCACTGGGGGAGAGAGGGGGGGGATGAACCCTGCACTAGGCTGTAAACACCTGATGATACACCGTAATGGGAAGGGGAATTAACCCCTCCAGTGCTGGAGGCTCACCGCCGCACGGCCGGCACTGCGGGGGTTAAAGGAAATAGCTTCCCCATCTCCCATTTCTGGGGTAATAGCCTTAAAGAGATAAAATATTACACTTACTCGGAGGGTGAATACCAGCGGTTAAAGCGACAACCCCCCCCCCCCCCCCCCCAGCACGTATATTTCACCCCCCAGAGGTCTTCAGAGCTGAGAGCGCCCGCGGGACCCCGTATAGAATTGTGGGGGTCCCGCGGAGATGAACCCCGGCATTTTCAGGGACCCGCCCAGCTGCCGGTATGTTAAAACGGAAACCTTTTGTTGTTGTGTTGTTGTTTTCTTAAAGATAACACAACAACAATTGTGTCCACTTGTAAAGTATTCTCCGCAGTTTGGTAACCAGGGGGTTAACTGAACACTGATGCCCCCGGGTTCAGGTAAGTAAACAACCCCCCCACCCCACCCCCAAAAAAAAACAGTTATTGTACTAAATGGGACAGCACCATTACCCAGAGGGGTCGCAGGCGTTGGGGGGGGGGGGGGGTCCTTGACCCCAGCATGGAGCGATACACATATAAATGCCCTGTAGAGCTGGCCCCTCACCTCCATGCAGGGTCCACCGGTACTTTGAGGCTGTACACCCCAGCCGGCCACTGTTAAACGCCAATGCCACTCAATCTCATAGCTGGTCCAGATGATGAGGTCCTCCAGGAGCAAGGTTGTTGATGTACGCGTTGGAGATGTTCCTGTACTGGTAACCCACGGCAAGCCGGAGAAGAGGCAGTATTGGGGACCGGGGATGGGAGTGATGTGAAAGGGGGCAGCAAGGGGAGAGAGGGAGAAGGAGAGGGAGGAAGAGACACGGACGTTAAGGGGGAAAGAAGAGGGTAAGGGTGGGCAGAGTTTGCAAAAGGAACAGATCTTCTCCCGTCACCATCAGCCATGAGGACCTCCCCACACCAAAAAGTCCCTCTTACAGTCTAAATAATAAGCGGATGTCCCACTGCACGCACCCTCTCGACCTGCCCTCTTGACCTCGCCTTCCATGGTACCACATTGTTTTCCCCAACACACACTTAGATTGTAAGCTCTTCGAGGCAGGAAATCCTTTCTCCCGATAGTAAACTGTAATGCTACTATGCACTTGTTTTGTCCCTTACTGGCAGGACGCCTTGTATATTATTTGTACAGCGCTGCGAAACATGGTGGCGTTGTATAAATAAAAATAAAACACAAGAGAAGGGAGAGGAAGCCGGGGGGCCTTGACGGGGACCGCGAGAGCTGTGGAGCCGTGTGAGTCGTGTGCGCACTTATAACCTGAGCTGAGTGTGACGCACTTATAACCTGAGCTGAGTGGGCGCATTAGTAACTGAGTGAGTGTGAGCACTTATAACCTGAGCGAGAGTGTGCGCACTTATAACTTGAGTGAGTGTGCGCACTTAAACCTGAGTGAGTGAGCGCACGTTAAACTGAGTGAGTGTCCGCACTTATAACCCGCGAATAGACCTGAGGGCCAACTCCAGCTCAAGGGCCATCAAAAGGTCAAGATTTAAGGGTATCCCTTCTGCAGCACAAGTGGCTCAGTCAAAGTCAGCCACTTCTGCACAGGGCCTACATGGCCAGTCTTCGACGATACTGAACGGGAATCCTGAAAACCTGACCAGTAGGAGGCCTTGACGAAGTTGGCCCCCCCCCTGTGTAGAACTTGAATGGGAGATACAGCGCACTATGGTTATATCACAGCATTTATTCTGGGCATAGCTACCCAGCTACCTGAACAAGCCTCATCACCCTACCACCACGCAGCACCTATCACTGGAGATAAGGACTCCAAAAGACTATTCATGGTCCCAAGGTTCAGCAAAGTATCCTTGCCGCTCCTCCTTCTCTTACCGTGCACCCAACAACTGGAACATCTCCCGGTAGCTCTCACCATCCTCACCACAAGTCTAAGTTCTTTTCAAATCTAAGGCTGTCTCACATTTACTGGTCTGTAACGATTACATACGCCCATTAATATATTATCTGAATGTGCCTGCAAGTCTTATCTAATGTATACCTGCTCACTTATGTAACTGTATTTTTCATCATAACTCTGTGCCCAGGACCGACTTTCAGAACGAGCGGTAAACTCTCACTGTATTACTTATGGTAACACATGTTATAAGTACCTTTATAGTGGGGATTCAACCCAGGGTCTAAACGTGTCTCTCATCCCCACCCCACCGTGCCGGTGCACACTTACTGGGAAAGGAGAAGTGCCCCCGCCGATAACCTACCGATGATGTATCCTTCAGGGCGCCGTTTATGACGGGCTCTCGGGGGGGGCTGCACATGGATCATGATGGACTGGTTGTGACTGGAGGGACAGAAGTGGAGAGAATGCCAAGGGGAGGGACCGGGCCTGGTCCTGGCCCTAATGTCGATACCCCCGCTCTGTACATTACACAGATACCCCCGCTCTGTACATTGCACAGATACCCCTGGATACTCAGCGTGATACCTGTCACTGTATCCCTTGCAGAGTATGAGATGTGAGCGCAGAGCTTCCCGGGCTGCGCAGAGCTCACGGACTCGCCCAGAGACAGGGAACAGATCAGACGCATTAGGCGGAATGTGATGAGTATTATTACATTAGGGCGACAGAGGAAACCGCCTGGCAAAGTGCCTCCGCAGTTCCACATTATAACCACACGGTGTCAGTGCTGCAACACAAATGACAGCGTTCCCAGCACTGAGCAAGACGCCTTCCAAAATAACTGTACTGTATATACACTGTATATATGTATATAGCAAAGTGGTAACTGACAGGTCCTCGTAGACCTCGCTTATATAACCCAGGAGGGTGAAAGTCTAGATACGTAAAGTAGTCAAGCAACTTAAAAGTGTGGTTTTGTGCCTGATTAAATAAACAAGTTAGGAACTCTTCAAACTGTATTTTTAAAATATTTATCAGATAATAATGCTTTAATCGTGTTTCCTGCGTCCGCTCCCAAAGCGCTGCACCCCCACAGGTCTCTCAGGGGGTCTGTGTTTCTAGGCACGTGGGAGACAAAACATGGCATTTTCACCCTGTCCCTGTGTATGAAAGCATCTAGCTCCAATTTGCCCCATCTGCCCCAGCGTGTGATTTGAGGGGTGTCAGTAGGAGGAGTTGGGGAGAGTTACATGGGGCACAGATTATAATGAGGTGTATCACATTCTGCGTCTCTGCCCCAGCGTGTGATTTATAATGAGGTGTATCACATTCTGCGTCTCTGCCCCAGCGTGTGATATGAGGGGAGTCAGTAGGAGGAGTTGGGGAGAGTTACATGGTGCACAGATTATAATGAGATGTATTACATTCTGCGTCTCTCTGCCCCAGCGTGTGATTTGAGGGGTGTCAGTAGGAGGAGTTGGGGGGAGTTACACCGTGTGATTTGAGGGGTGTCAGTAGGAGGAGTTGGGGGGAGTTACACTGTGCACAGATTATAATGAGATGTATCACATTCTGCGTCTCTGCCCCAGCGTGTGATTTGAGGGGTGTCAGTAGGAGGAGTTGGGGAGAGTTACATGGTGCACAGATTATAATGAGATGTATCACATTCTGCGTCTCTGCCCCAGCGTGTGATTTGAGGGGTGTCAGTAGGAGGAGTTGGGGAGAGTTACATGGTGCACAGATTATAATCGCTGGGGCAGAGACGCAGAAGTGTACATCTCTTATAATCTGTGCACCATGTAACTCCCCCCAACTCCTCCTACTGACAACCCCTCAAATCACACGCTGGGCAGAGACGCAATGTGATACATCTCATTATAATCTGTGCCCCTTTAACTCTCCCAACTCCTCCTACTGCACCCCTCAAATCACACGCTGGGCAGAGACGCAGAAGTGGATACATCTCATTATAATCTGTGCACCATGTAACTCCCCCACTCCTCCTACTACACCCCTCAAATCACACGCTGGGCAGAGACGCAGAATGTGATACTCTCATTATAATCTGTGCACCATGTAACTCTCCCCAACTCCTCCTACTACACCCCTCAAATCACACCTGGGGCAGAGAGACGCAGAATGTGATACATCTCATTATAACTGTGCCCTTAACTCTCCCCAACACTCCTCCTACTGACACCCCTCAAATCACACGCTGGGCGAGACGCAGAATGTGATACATCTCATTATAATCTGTGCCCCGTGTAACTCTCCCAACTCCTCCTACTGACAACCCCTCAAATCACAACGCTGGGGCAGAGACGCAGAATGTGATACATCTCATTATAATCTGTGCACCATGTAACTGTGATTTGAGGGGTGTCAGTAGGAGGAGTTGGGGGGAGTTACATGGTGCACAGATTATAATGAGATGTATCACATTCTGCGTCTCTCTGCCCCAGCGTGTGGTTTGTGGGGTGTCAGTAGGAGGAGTTGGGGGAGTTACATGGTGCACAGATTATGAGATGTATCACATTCTGCGTCTCTCTGCCCCAGCGTGTGATTTGAGGGGTGTCAGTAGGAGGAGTTGGGGAGAGTTACACGGTGCACAGTTTATAATGAGATGTATCACATTCTGCGTCTCTGTCCCAGCGTGTGATTTGAGGGGTGTCAGTAGGAGGAGTTGGGGGAGTTACATGGTGCACAGATTATAATGAGATGTATCACATTCTGCGTCTCTGCCCCAGCGTGTGATATGAGGGGTGTCAGTAGGAGGAGTTGGGGGAGTTACATGGTGCACAGATTATGAGATGTATCACATTCTGCGTCTCTCTGCCCCAGCGTGTGATTTGAGGGGTGTCAGTAGGAGGAGTTGGCTCCCCCAACTCCTCCTACTGACACCCCTCAAAGCACACGCGGGGCAAGACGACGATGTGATACATCTCATTATATCTGTGCACCATGTAACTCTACCCAACTCCTCCTACTGACAACCCCTCAAATCACACGCTGGGGCGAGACGCAGAATGTGTATCACATCTCATTATAATCTGTGCACCATTAACTCCCCCAACTCCTCCTACTGACACCTACACCCTCAATCACACGCGGGCAAGACCAGAATGTGGATACATCTCATTATAATCTGTGCACCATGTAACTCTCCCAACTCCTCCTACTGACAACCCCTCAAATCACACCCTGGGGCGAGACGCAGAATGTGATACATCTCATTATAATCTGTGCACCATGTAACTCTCCCCAACTCCCTCCTACTGACACCCCTCAATCACAATCACACGCTGGGGCAGAGACGCAGAATGTGATCATCTCATTATAATCTGTGCACCATGTTACTCTCCCCAACTCCTCCTACTGACACCCCTCAAATCACACCTGGGGCAGAGACGCAGAATGTGATACATCTCATTATAATCTGTGCACCATGTAACTCCCTCCCAACTCCTCCTACTGACACCCCTCAACAAAATCACACGCTGGGGCAGAGACGCAGAATGTGATACATCTCTTATAATCTGTGCACCTGTACTCTCCCAAACTCCTCCTACTGACCCCCTCAAATCACACGCTGGGGCAGAGACGCAGATGTGATACATCTCATTATAATCTGTGCACCATGTAACTCCCCCCAACTCCTCCTACTGACACCCCTCAAATCACACACGCTGGTCAGAGAGAACGCAGATGTGATACATCTCATTATAATCTGTGCCCATGTAACTCCCCCAACTCCTCCTACTGACACCCCTCAAATCACACGCTGGGGCAGAGAGACCAGATGTGATACATCTCATTATACTGTGCACCATGTAACTCTCCCCAACTCCTCCTACTGACACCCCTCAATCACACGCTGGGGCGAGAGACGCAGAAGGTGATACTCTCTATTATAATCTGTGCACCATGTAACTCTCCCCAACTCCTCCTACGACACCCCTCAAATCACGCTGGGGCAGAGACGCAGAATGTGATACATCTCATTATAATCTGTGCACCATGTAACTCTCCCCCCAACTCCTCCTACTGACACCCCTCAAATCACCGCTGGGGAGAGACGCAGAATGTGATACATCTCATTATAATCTGTGCACCATGTAACTCCCCCAACTCCTCCTACTGCACCCCTCAAATCACCCGCTGGGGCAGAGACCAGAATGTGATACATCTCATTATAATCTGTGCACATTGTAAAACTCCCCCCCAACTCCTCCTACTGACACCCTCCAAATCACACGCTGGGGCAGAGAGACGCAGAATGATACATCTCATTATATCTTTGCACCATGTAACTCTCCCCCAACTCCTCCACTGACCCCCTCAATCACACGCTTGGGGCAGAGAGCGCAGAATGTGATCCACCTCATATATAAGCTGTGCCCCATGTAACTCTCCCCCAACTCCTCCTAACTCATACCAACCCCCTCAAATCAACGCTGGGGCAGATGGGGCAAATTGGAGCTAGATGCTTTCATACACAGGGACAGGGTAAAATGCCATGTTTTTGTCTCCCACGTGCCTAGAAACACAGACCCCCTGAAAGACCTTGGGGGTGCACGCTTTGGGAGCGGCGCAGGAAACACGATTAAAGCATTATTATCTGATAAATATTTTAAAAATACAGTTGAAGAGTTCCAACTTTTTTATTTAATCGCACAAAACCACACTTTTAAGTTGCTTGACACTTTACCGTATCTAGACTTTCACCCTCCTGGGTTTTAAAGCGAGGTCTACGAGGACCTGTCAGTTACCACTTTGCTATATACATATATACAGTGTATATACAGTACAGTTATTTTGGAAGGCGTCTTGCTCAGTGCTGGGAACGCTGTCATTTGTTTTCAGCCTGACACCGTGTGTTATAATGTGGAACTGCGGAGCACTTTGCCAGCGGTTTCCTCTGTCGCCCAATGTATAATACTCATCACATTCCGCCTAATGCGTCTGATCTGTTCCCTGTCTCTGGGCGAGTCCGTGAGCTCTGCGCAGCCCGGGAAGCTCTGCGCTCACATCTCATACTCTGCAAGGGATCAGTGACAGGTATCACGCTGAGTATCCAGGGGTATCTGTGCAAGTACAGAGCGGGGTATCTGTGTAATGTACAGAGCGGGGGTACTGTGTAATGTACAGAGCGGGTATTCTGTTAATGCACAGAGCGGGAGTTCTGTGTAATGTCAGAGCGGAGTATCTGTGCAATGTACAGAGCGGGGTATCTGGCATGTACAGAGCGGGGTATCTGTGTTAATGTACGAGCGGGAGTATCTGTGCAATGTACAGAGCGGGAGCTATCTGTGTCATGTAGTACAGAGCGGGGTCTCTGTGTAATGTACAGTCGCGGGGGTAATCTGTGTAATGTACAGAGCGGGGGTATCTGTGCAATGTACAGAGCGGGGGTATCTGTGCAATGTACGATCGGTCTGGATGCGTGCGGGGGTACGTGTAAGTACATCGGGTATCTTAATGTACAGAGCGGGAGTATCTGTGCAATGTACAGAGCGGGAGTATCTGTGTAATGTACAGAGCGGGGGTATCTGTGTAATGTACAGAGCGGGGGTATCTGTGTAATGTACAGAGCGGGGTATCTGTACATGTACAAGCGGGGTATCTGTGTAATGTACAGAGCGGGGTATCTGTGCAATGTACAGAGGCGGGAGTATTGTGTGAATACAGACGGGGTATCTGTGCAATGTACAGAGCGGAGTATCTTGTAATGTAGCAGAGCGGGTATCTGTGCATGTACAGATCGGGAGTACTCGGTGTAATGTACAGAGCGGTATCTGTGTAATGTAGCAGGCGGGGTATCTGTGTAATGTACAGAGCGGGTTACTGTGTAATGTACAGAGCGGGGGTATGTGTAATGTACAGAGCGGGGGTATCTGTTAATTTACAGAGCGGGAGCTGTGAATGACGAGCGGGGTTATATGTTTAATGTCAGAGCGGGTATGTGTGTATGTCACAGCGCGTGTATACTCAGTGCATCACACTGTAACCCCCCCTCCTCCCCCCGCTGATCGCGGGGACCGGCGCAGGAAATATGTCAACCGTGGGTCACCGTCCGGCCGAACTTCCAGGACAGGGTCCACGTCGGCCTCATCTCCGCCTGAAGAAGTTTACGGGTTACCTGACGTCCGTCCTGTGCTTCACCCACCCCGGAGACGGCCCGCAGCGCCCCCAGCACGTCTGGACGCACGAGGACGGTACCGAGCGCCTCGCCGCTTGCGTTTTGTATGAACACCGTTTATTGGCGTCTGCAGCGATTTCCTTGCTCCATGTTCATGCTGGAAAAAGGGGGTGCAAAATGCGGACAGGGCAGCGTGGGGTACATCCAGTTGTAATTCGGAGTTGTTAACACCACCTGCCGAAGCCACAGCGATAAATGTACAGGGCGAGACGGGAATAGATATCGGCTTTATCGGCAGTTGGAGACCGCACTTCTCCAAGTCTCACCCTGTCTCCTCTCTCAGTTCAGTCCGGGCCTCTGGGGCAACCTCAGCTGTCGATGATATTTTGGACACTTCTCTGAAGGTGACGTGGCAGGAGCCCACGGAGAGAACGTAATCCGCAGGTAGGTACTGAGGCCTATAATGTAAGGCGCTGTTCCACTAAGCAGTCTTCTGCCGTTAGACCCCTCCCAGCTGGAACAAGGTGCATGGCGTTTGTTTCACGGTGAGGATTCACAGGACCGGAAATCACACTCCGTGTCACCTAAAGTCCGTCTCGCGTCCAATCAATTCAGTGATTAGTGGCGCGGTGGTGGCGTGAGATGATGGACCACGAGTGTTACTCAAAGTGAGTGTGTCGGTGAGGATGAGCGGGGGGGTAGTTGAGTAAGAAGTGTGTGTTTCTGAGAGTGTGTATAGCGTGAGTTAGGTGGAGAGAGTGGTGTTGAGAGGTGTGTAACTATGTTTATGTTGTGTGGATACAGTTGAGGTAAGAAGTTATGGGGTGTCTGAGCGAGTGTGTGTGGTAAGTGAGTGATGTCGTTGATTGAGTTGTGTTGGGTGAGGAACTGTATGGATGAATGAGTGTAGGTGAGATGGTGTAAGCTGAGTGACATGTTTCGCTGAGTGATGTGTAGTGAGGCGTGTGTTGTTGGGTGTGGTGTATTTATGAGTGGGGTGCATGTCATGTGAGTAGTTTTATTGAATGTGTACTATTGGTGAGTGGGAGTTATTAGTGCCCTTGTTGTAAGTTGATGTGGGGGTGTATTAATCCAGGTTATTGTGTTGTGGGCGTGGTTGTATTGGTGAGTGGGTGGGAGTGAGTGTCAGTGAGATGATGGAGTGTATGTCAGTGAGGTTTTTTAGTTACATAGATGAGGTTGAAATAAGACATATATCCTCAAGGCAACCTGTGCTAAATTTAGACGACAGATACTGTATCCTATATTTCTATTTACAGTGTTGTGTCCAGAGAGGCAACCACAACCAGTGACACATCATCTAATGATATCTCATAAGGGGGAATATGAATTCCTTACTCCCTGGATCAGCATCCTTCCCGTGTATACTTATTTTGTATATCCCTGTATACTTTTCCTTTCTAAAACAGGTCCAACCTTTTTTTGAACAAATCTATTGTATCTGCTCATCACAGTCTCCATGGGATGAATTCCACATTTTAATTGCCGGCGGAATCTCTTTCCTCTAACTTTATGGCTACGGGCCCCAGTGGTCACGGCGGCACACGCGTCGTGCGTCTGGCCACGCGTGCCCCCCGTTTCAGCCGCGACCTGTGGTCTGCGCTGTGCTTGGAGTGGAAGCAGGAGATTCAACGGAGGAGGGGAGGGGGGGGGGGGGTGTTAGGTGAGTGTATTGTTTAAGGTGAATGGGTGTGAGTGGTGTGTGTTGTATGTGATTTGGGTGTGAGGGGGTGTAGGTGATTGTATTGTTAGGTCATGGGGTGTTTGTTTGTGTGTGTTGTCTGCATGTCGGGGGGTGTATCGAGTATTGTGTGGGGAGTGGGGTGTGGTGTTGTATATAGTGGGGTGGGGTAGGTGAGTGTATTGTGTAGGTGATGGGGGGGGTGTCTTGCATGGGTGAGTGTTTGTGTGTGGTGTTGCATGGTTGTTGTGGGGTGTGGTGTGTGTGCATGTATGGGGTGTTTGCATGTGGTGGTTGTGTGTGTGATTGTGCAGTGTGTGTGGGGGTGTTGCATGTGAGTGGGGTGTTGCATGTGAGTGGGGTGTTGCATGTGAGTGGGGTGTTGCATGTGAGTGGGGTGTGTGTGAGTGTTGCAGGTGTGGGTGTTGCATGTGAGTGGGGTGTGTGTGAGTGTTGCATGTGAGTGGGGTGTTGCATGTGAGTGGGGGGTGTGTGAGTGGGGTGTAGGTGACCGTTATTCATCCTATAACCTAGCCTGTGTTGACATGCTGACGCGCACTCCCCTTCCCGGCCTCCTAACCCCCTGGATGCCTCCTGTGCGTTGCAGGATATAAGATCTCCTGGGAGGAATATAACCAAACCAACACGCGTGTCACCCACTACCTGCCCAACGTGACCCTGGGGTACCGCGTCACCGGCCTCACCTCCCTCACCACACCTCCACCATCCAAGTGTCCGGGATGACCTCCAAGGGGCAAGGGGCAGCCTCTTCCTCCACCATCTCCTCGGGGGTCCCTCCAGGTCAGTGGGTAACTGGGAACGTCCACTTACTGCGAGGTCAGGATGGAACTGACCCTACGGTCATGTCAGACTCTATGGGGGGAGGGGGGGTCTGCGTCGCCAACTGAATCAATCAAATTAATCTGTCAATGGTTCTTAATGGGGGATATCCCACTTCAAAGGCTAGTACCCTGGCAGCTCGACCATTCCTCCTTAGGCACTTAGGAGGAAGGCAACAGCTAATATAGAAGATGTATAATTCTTTGTCTCTGTGTGTGTGTGTCTCTGTGTGTGTGTGTGTGTGTCTCTGTGTGTCTGTGTGTGTCTCTTGTGTGTCTCTGTGTGTGCTCTGTGGTGTCTGTGTCTCTGTGTGTGTGTGTGTGTGTGTGTGTGTGTGTCTCTGTGTCTCTGTGTGTGTGTCTCTGTGTCTCTGTGTCTCTGTGTGTCTGTGTCTCTGTGTGTCTGTGTGTTTGTTGTGGTCTCTGTGTGTGTCTCTGTGTGTCTGTGTGTGTCTCTGGGTGTGTCTCTGTGTGTCTTTGTCTGTGTGAGTGTGTGTGTCTCTGTGTCTCTGTGTGTGTGTCTGTGTCTGTGTTTGTGTCTGTCTTTGTCTCTGTGTGTGTCTGTGTCTCTGTGTCTCTGTGTCTCTGTGTCTCTGTGTGTTTCTCTGTGTCCTGTGTGTTGTGTGTCTGTGTTTGTGTCTGTGTTTGTGTTCTGTCTTTGTCTCTGTGTGTGTCTGTGTCTGTGTGTGTGTGTGTCTCTGTGTGTCTGTGTCTCTGTGTGTGTCTCTGTGTGTTGTCCTGTGGTCTGTGTGTGTGTGTGTGTGTGTCTCTGTGTCTCTGTGTGTTCTGTGTCTGTGTCTGTGTTTGTGTCTGCCTTTGTCTCGGTGTGTGTCGGTGTCTCTGTGTGACTGTGTGTGTGTGTGTGTCTGTGTCTCGTGTGTGGGTGTGTGGTGTGTCTCTGTGTGTGTCTCTGTGTGTGTCTCGTGGTGTTCTGTCTTTGTCTCTGTGTGTGTCTGTGTCTCTGTGTGTGTGTGTGCCTGTCTGTCTGTGTGTCTGTCTCTGTGTGTGTGTCGGTCTCCGTGTGTCGTGTGTGGTCTGTGGTGTGTCTGTGTCTCTTTGTGTCTCTGTGTGTGTCTGTGTCTCTGTGTGTGTTGTTTCTGCTGTGTGTCTGTGTCCTGGTGACTGTGTGTGTGTGTGTGTGTCTGTGTCTGCTGTGTGTGGGTGTGTGTGTGGTCTCTGTGGTGTCTCTGTGTGTGTCCTGTGTGTGTTTCTTTGTCTCTGTGTGTGTCTGTGTCCGTGTGTGTGTGGCCTGCTGTCTGCTGTCTGTCCTGTGTTGTTACTGTGTGTCTGTGTGTGTCCTGTGTGTGTCTCTGTTGTTCTGTGTCTGTGTTGTCTGTGTCTACTTTGTGTCTCTGTTGTGTGTCTGTGTCTTCTGTGTGTGTCTCTGTGTGTGTCTCGTGTCTGTTGTGTCTGGGTTTGTGTGTCTCTTTGGTGTCTCGTGTGTGTCGTTCTCTGTGTGGTCTCTGTGTGTCTTGGGTGTTCGGTTCTGTGTGTGTCTGTGTGTGTCTGTGTCTCTTTGTGTCTCTGTGTGTGTCTGTGTCTCTGTGTGTGTGTGTGTGTGTGTGTGTCTCTGTGTGTGTCTCTGTTGTGGTCTTGTGTGTTGTCTCTTTGTGTGTCTGGTCTTTGTTCTGTTGTGTCCCTGTTCTGTGTGTGTGTGGTCCTGTCTGTCTGTGTGTCTGTCTTGGTTCCTTTGTGTGTGTGTCTGTGTCTCCGTGTGTCTGTGTGTGTCTGTGTGTGTCTGTGTCTCTTTGTGTCTCTGTGTGTCTCTGTGTGTGTCTGTGTGTGTCTGTGTGTATATATGTATTATAATTATCACCCAGTGGGGTGTAACACTACCTTGGGATACGGTTGCTTTTATTTCCCGGCTCTGTTGTTTGAATAACCGCTTTATTGATTTATTTCGGCTCCTTCACTTAAATATAAATATTGCAAAAAGCGTCCTACGCGTTTGAAGCGCTCCTCCTAAGGAGTCCGGAGGGTTTGGGTCCTTAGTATGCTGGGCTGTACCGCGGCTATGCCTCCTAGTTGTCAGACAACCGCACGACGCCATGACCTCCTCTAAACATCTAACCATGCGTCAGCAAAAAAGATTTGGCGGCTTTGGTTACATTTGCAAATGAACAAATGTCATTTCATTCGCGCCGGAGTGCTTGTTTCTTGGCAACGAAGTGTTTGCTCAACCTCTAGCCCAGGACTCAACTCCTTCCTCAGCCCCCTACACAGATCAGGTTTTAGGGATATTCCTCTTCAGCACAGGTGGCTGAATAATCCCTCCTGCTTCACATAGGGGGCTCCATCAGCGGCTCATTCGAAAACCTAACCTGTGGGGGAGGGGCTTGAGGTCCTGAGTTTGAGGCAACCCTTTGACTGAGCCACTGTTTGAGCCACCTGTGCTGAAGCAGGGATATCCTTGAAACGTGACCGTTGTTAGAACCCGAATGCAGATAAAGGAGGATTGTGGGGCTTTGCCTGTGCAAACTCCTCCCCCTAAGTCCCCGCGACGCACCGTGTTATAAATTACCTTAAAAAGGGATTTAAAAGATTTCCGTGTCCGATTTTGGAATTCAGAGCGTTCTCTTTTCTTTTCCCCTTCCCACTTTGACCCCTTTGGGTCGGAGCTGGTACCACCCGCCGTTTGGGGGCCTCACCACCCTCCTCTCTCCCTCCCTCTCTCCAGAACTCCCCTCCCGAGCGCCGACTAAACCTGTTCCATCAGTACATCGCCCCTCGCTCGTTCACCCTCAATGTCCACCGGGGTACGACGGCAAACTCCTCTTCCTCCTCGGCGGCAAGTGGAAGCGCAGGTAAGACGCGACGCAGCCACGCCGTTTGCTCGCGCAAGCGCGCATCTTGTAGCAGCAGCACACAATAAATATTAACGGGGGTCTTTTGTGCAATGACGCTGGCCAATCAAAGGCTTCATGTAGACATGAGCTCTGTGATTGGGCTGCTGTCCGGGGGACTAATCGCCCCATCTCTTAACCCCTTTGCTGCCGGTGGGCCAGCAACAAATGCAGCTGCGCAAAGGGTTTCTATCCAGCTCTCTTTAGAATGTCCATCCGCTCACAACACGCAGGGATCTGGGATTCTGGCGGGCCGTGTTTCACACTTCGCTCACAACACCAGGGGATTCGGGATCCTGGCGTGCCATGCGTTCACACATCCCTCACAACACGCATGGGATTCGGTATTCGCTGGCGTGCCATGCTTATCACCGTCTGCTCACAACCGCAGTGATTCTGGGTTTCTGGCGTGCCATGCGTTATCACACTCTGCTCACAACACGCAGGGGATTCTGGGATTCTGGATTCTGTCTGGCGTGCCATGCGTTATCACACGCTCCCTGCTCACAACACGCAGGGGGATTCTGGGATTCTGGCGTGCCAATGCTTATTCACACGTCTGCTCCACAAACACGCAGGGATTCTGGATTCTTCTGGCGTGCCATGCGTTATCACACGTCTGCTCACAACACGCAGGGGATTCTGGGATTCTGGCGTGCCATGCGTTATCACACATCCGCTCACAACACAGCAGGGGATTCTTGGAGTCTGGCGTGCCCCCACCCCCCCCCGAAGGTCAGCCATGCGTTATCACACATCCGCTCAGCAACACGCAGGGATTCTGGGATTTGCGTGCCATGCGTTATCACACTTCCACTCACAACACGCAGGGATTCTGGGATTCTGGCGGCCATGCGTTATCACACATCCGCTCACAACACCAGGGGATTCTGGATTCTGGCGTGCCATGCGTTATCACACATCCCTCACAACACGCAGGGATTTCTGGGATTCTGGCTGCCATGCGTTTATCACACATCCGCTCACAACACGCAGGGATTCTGGGATTCTGGCGCTCATGCGTTATCACACGTCTCTCACAACACGCAGGGGTTCTGGATTCTGGCGGACCATGCGTTATCACACTCCGCTCACACACCAGGTGATTCTGGGATTCTGGCGTGCCATGCTGTTTATCACACATCCGCTCACAGACACGCGGTTCTGGGCTTCTGGCATGTCCATGCTTTATCCACATCCGCTCTCACACACGAGGGATTCTGGATTCTGGCGTGCCATGCGTTATCACACATCCGCTCACACACGCGGGATTCTGGGATTCTGGCGCCAATGCGTTATCACAACGTCCGCTCACAACACGCAGGTATTCTGGGATTTCTGGCGTGCCATGCGTTATCACACATCCGCTCCCAACACGCAGGGATTCTGGTGCTTCTGGCTTGCATGCGTTATACACATCCGCTCCACAACACGCAGGGGATCTGGGATTCTGTGCGTGCCATGTTATCACACGTCACTCACACACACAGGGGATTTCTGGGATTCTGGGCTGCCATGCGTTATCACCCGTCCGCCACAACACGCAGGGGATTCTGGTATCTGCTGGCGTGCCATGTTATCACACGTCCACTCAAACACCAGGGGATTCTGTGATTCTGGCGTGCCATGCGTTATCACACGTCCGTCCCACAACACGCAGGTCTTGCGTGCATTGTTATCACACGTCGCTTCAGCAACACGCAGGGGATTCTGGGATTCTGGCGTGCCATGCGTTATCACAATCCGCTAACAACACGCAGGGGGATTCTGGGATTCTGGGTGGCCACCGTTATCACACATCCCTCAACACGAGGGGATTCTGGGATTCTGGCGTGCCATGCGTTATCACACATCGCTACGCCTGGCTTCCTGATTATTCGGGAAAGAGGGTTAGTCAGAATCTCCGCGCGCGCGCCCGCCCTGGCAGTGGAAATGTCTTCCACACACAAGATGGCTGCTGCAACCGGGGGGGGGGAGGGGAGGCGACTCCGATGACTCAACCAGTGAGATTTGGCGTTCTGGGTTAAAGAATAAAAACTTTTAGTGCCACAATCTGATTTTGTGGGCCAGCGAGAGACGCTACTCACCGTCGTACAACCAGAGGTCGCGTAAAGATCGACAGAATGACCCATATCAAAAGAATTTGTATGCAGAAAAAGGCGGGCAGGCCCCCGTCGCTTGTAAGGCCGCAGGCATGTCGGCAAGGTAGCGTGCGGCGGGGTTTTGGTATGACTTGTGTAAAACGTGGTAGTGAGGCAGTGGCAAGCGTGCATACCCACAAGGCCTGCGTGATACTTGTCTCACTTACCCTGTTCTGCTGCGATGGTTGGGCGCTTACATGGTGCACAGATTATAATGAGATGTATCACATTCTGCGTCTCACTGCGTCATTCTTTTTCCCTTTGCGCCACATCTGAAGAAGCGTAAGTGTACAATTCTGTATCAGATGTAAGAGCTTGTCCTTGCACAGGCCGTAACTCCAAAAAACCCTGCGCCTAAACACACTTTCTCTGCCCTGTTACACACATCCCTCTGTTTGTGAACATACACAGAATCAGGGGCTGCTTGTCTGGCTTTTACCTTGTGATTTACGAGAGACATAAAGCTTGGAAACTGCCAGGATGGGAACTGGGCAGCCGCGGCTAATTGCACGCTGATTTTACAATATAAAACTCCAATCAGAAATACTAATTACACTTTAATATGTATGTTAAATATCCTTCTAGTTATCGTGTTCTTGGCCAATTAAATGCCCAGACTTCATTGTACTAGATTCATGTAAATGAGTTTAATTAATGTAAATGTGGATTAATTGCAATTGGGAAGTAATTAAGAGGCCATTAGGCTTGCCCTGCTCTGGCTGTATTGAATAACAATAATTCTTCATTCTGCGCATAAAGAAATTAATTGGCAACCAGAACAGAGAGGGGAAGCGTTCGTTTCATGCTGTCAGTGCCGTGGGCAGCAATGCATTGTGGGCCTTGTAGTTCTGCTTTGCTGTTTATTATCACAGGCACGGGCAGATTTTAACCCTTTCCCTGCCAGAGGGGCCTGCAAGAAATGGCAGTGTGTGTGCTGAGTATATATATGTGCAGTGCGTGCAGAGTACATACATGTGTGCAGAATACATAGATGTGTGCAGAATACATACTGTACATGTGTGCAGCGTGTGCAGAGTACTTACATGTGTGCAGCATGTGCAGAGTACATACATGTGGGCAGCGTGTGCAGAGTACATAGATGTGTGCAGAGTACATAGATGTGTGCAGCGTGTGCAGAGTACATAGATGTGGGCAGCGTGTGCAGAGTACATACATGTGGGCAGCGTGTGCAGAGTACATAGATGTGTGCAGAGTACATAGATGTGTGCAGCGTGTGCAGAGTACATAGATGTGGGCAGCGTGTGCAGAGTACATACATGTGGGCAGCATGTGCAGAGTACATACATGTGGGCAGAATACATAGATGTGTGAAGCGTGTGCAGAGTACATAGATGTGTGCAGAGTACACACATGTGTGCAGCAAACATAGATGTGTGCAGCGTGTGCAGAGTACATACATGTGGGCAGCGTGCGTGCGCACACACACACACACACACACGCACACACACACACACGCAAACACACACACAATACCTTGTATCCCTGGTTGATTCCATTCACAAATTGTGGGCTGGGGGGCGTCCACGTGACGCGTATAGTGGTAGAATTGGTGGATTCTGCCTTCACGTTGCCGGGGGCCCCCGGTGGGCACGGGGGGAGGGAGGGGGGGGATTAACCCTTCACTAGGCTGTAAACACCTGATACCACCGTTAATGGGAAGGGGGAATTAACCCCTCCAGTGCTGGAGGCTCCACCGCCGCACGGCACTGCGGGGGTTAAAGGAAATAGCTTCCCCATCTCCCATTTCTGGGGAAATAGCCGTAAAAGAGATAAAATATTACACTTACTCGGAGGGTTAATACCAGCGTTAAAGCGACAACCCCCCCCCCCCCCCCCAGCACGTCTATTTCACCCCCCCCAGAGGTCTTCAGAGCTGAGAGCGCCGCGGGACCCCCGTATAGAATTGTGGGGTCCCGCGGAGATGAACCCCGGCATTTTCAGGGACCGCCCAGCTGCCGGTAAAACGGAAAACCTTTTGTTGTTGTTGTTGTTTGTTTTCTTTAAAGATAAACAACAACAATTGTGTCCACTTGGTAAGTATTCCCTCCGCAGTTTGGTAACTCAGGGGGTTAACTGAACACTGATGCCCCCGGGTTCAGGTAAGTAAACAACCCCCCCACCCCCCCCCAAAAAAAACAAGTTATTTGTACTAAATGGGACAGCACCATTACCCCAGAGGGGTCGCAAGGCGTTGGGGGGGGGGGGGGGTCCTTGACCCCAGCATGGAGCGATACACATTAACTGCCCGCTGCTGAGCTGGCCCCTCACCTCCCTGCAGGGTCCACTCGGTCACTTTGAGGCTGTACACCCCCAGCCCGGCACTGTTAAACGCTGCCACCTCAATCTCATAGTTGGTCCAGATGATGAGGTCCTCCAGGAGCAGGTTGTTGATGTCCGCGTTGGAGATGTTCCTGTACTGGTAACCCACCGGCAAGCCGGAGAGGCAGTATCTGGGGACCGGGGATGGGGAGTGAAAGGGGGCAGCAAGGGGAAGAAGGGAGAGGGAGGAAGAGACACGGACGTTAAGGGTGGAAAGAAGAGGGAAGGGTGGGCAGAGTTTGCAAAGGAAACCAGATCTTCTCCCCGTCACCATCCGCCATGATCCCTCCCCAACCCAAAAAGTCCCCTTCACCAGTCTACATATAATAAGCGGATGTCCCACTGCACGCACCCTCTCGACCTTGCCCTCTTGACCTCGCCCTTCCATGTACCACATCTGTTTTTCCCCAACACACCACTTAGATTGTAAGCTCTTCGAGGCAGGAAATCCTTTCTCCCGATAGTAACTGTCATGTACTATGCACTTGTTTTGTCCCTACTGGCAGGACGCCTTGTATATTATCTCTGTACAGCGCTGCGAACATGGTTGGCGTTGTATAAATAAAAATACAACACAAGAGAAGGGAGAGGAAGCCGGGGGGCCTTGACGGGGACAGCGCGGGAGCTGAGTGTGCGCACTTATAACCTGAGCTGAGTGTGCGCACTTATAACCTGAGCTGAGTGTGCGCACTTATAACCTGAGCTGAGTGTGCGCACTTATAACCCGCAGAATAGAACCTGAGCGGCCAACTCCAGACCTCAAGGGCCATCAACAGGTCAAGATTTAAGGGTATCCCTTCTGCAGCACAAGTGGCTCAGTCAAAGTCAGCCACTTCTGCACAGGTGGCTCAATCAGTGGCTCAGTCTTCGACTGAAGCAGGGATATCCTGAAAACCTGACCCGTAGGAGGCCTTTGACTGAAGTTGACCCCCCCCTGCTGTAGAACTTGAATGGGAGATACAGAGCACTAATGGTTATATCACAGCCTTTATTCTGGGCAAGCTACCCAGCTACCTGAACAAGCTCCTCACCCCTACCACACGCAGCACCTATCACCTGAGATCAGACTCCAAAAGACTATTCATGGTCCCAAGGTTCAGCAAAGTATCCGGCCGCTCCTCCTTCTCTTACCGTGCACCCCACAACTGGAACAGTCTCCCGGAGACTCTCACATCCACCACCAGTCTAAGTTCTTTCAAATCTAAGGCTGTCTCACATTTTAACCTGGTCTGTAACTGATACATACGCCCATAATATATATTATCTGTAACTGTGCCTGCAATGTCTTGTATATAATGTATAACCTGCTCACTTATGTAACTGTATTTTTCATCATAACTCTGTGCCCAGGACAGACTTCAGAACGAGCGGTAACTCTCACTGTATTACTTCCTGGTAACACATGTTATAAGTACCTTTATAGTGGGATTCGAACCCCAGGGTCTAAACGTGTCTCTCCTCCCCACCCCCCGTGCGGTGCCCACTTACCTGGGAAAGGAGAAAGTGCCCCCGCCCGTATAACCTACCTGATGATGTATCCCTTCAGGGCGCCGTTCTGATGGCTCTCGGGGGGCGGCTGCCACTGGATCATGATGGACTGGTTCGTGCGGCCACTGGCGATAACGTTCTGGGGGGGTGCGGTGGGGGGCTCCTCGGGAAGGGACACTCTAGGGGGAAGAAGAGGGACAAAGACCCCCAGGAGCCTGTGACCATCGGGAGGGGAAGGCCATGGGTGGCACGTCTGCCGAAGCAGAGCACCGCGGGTAGAATGGGTAGGCACGGTTAACCCTCAGGGTGCTGGAAACTAGGTGACATCATCACAAAGCACCCAGAATACAAACGGAAAAATCCGTAGTGGGTTTTATAAAGTAATAAGGTCTCTTTACCCAACACGGGAGCCTCTCCATAGATGTAATACAGAGGAACTACAGGCTCTGTATACACTGTTACATCTAAGAAGAATTCTAATATGAATCCACTAAAAGGCATCACAACACGTAAAACCTACACTTCTCCAGGACAGATAGTTCTGTAAAGACAAAAAGGCACCAAATAGAAGCAGCTTTCTTATGAAGGGTGAGATTCACTGAGCCCCGCCGGTTCTTGTTAACGCACTAGCGCCCGCGTTAACGGCCATTGGCACGAACGGTACGTAACGCGGGATCACACCGCGATAACCCGTGTGGGGATGTAGTGAATCTGCCCTGAAGTTTCTTAGGCTGGGGCCATGCTGCCTTCGCCGGTGCGGAGGCGTGCGCGGCGGTGACATCATCCGCTTGAAGCGGGTGCGTTTTTCGGGCGTCCGTGGGCGTGTCTGGGGGGCGTGCCAGAGCTGGCTCGCCCTCACTGGGGCCTGTCGTGCCAAGAAATCAGTTTGAACTGATTTCTTGCGCAACGCGCGCCCCCTCCCGCCTTCGCGCCCACACGTCGCATGGACGCGAACACCGCCTTAAGGCAGTCTGTACGCTCAGCGCGCTGTCTGCGGTACCATGGCCCCAGCCTAACACTTGATGCGGAAACCTTAAACAAGGGAGGCAGAGAGAGGGAGGCAGAGAGAGGGAGGGGAGGGGGGGGCGGAAGGGGAGGATAGGGGGGGAAGGGGAGGGAGGTGGAGAGGGGCGAGTTAGAGGGGAGGGGGAGTTAGAGGAGAGAGGAGGTTAGAAGGAGGAGGGGGCTATTGAGATCTCTAAACTGGAGAAAAGCAATAGACAGGGACATAGAATGTGATACTCTGCATTACCATACATGCGTCGCTCAACTGCTCCCTAACTCCTCCTATTAATACGGCCCAAATGCCAGACGTACATGCACAAAAAGTTCAGTCATACATTGATGCTAAGAAAATATCTTTGGATTCTGTGTATCAAGGCAAAAACGGAGCATTTTCGTCCTGCCCCTACGTAAGAATTTTGCTCCAAGTTCCCCCCGTCTGCCCCAGCGTGTGATTTGAGGGGTGTCAGTAGGAGGAGTTGGGGGATTACATGGGGGCAAAAGATTACATGAGATGTAATCAGCATTCCCCCCCCTGCGTCTCTCCCCGCCGTGTGTATTTGAGTTATGGAGTGTCATAGAGGATTTTGGGGGAGTTACATGGTGCACAGATTTAATGAAGATGTATCACATTGCGTCTCTGCCCCAGCGTGTATTTGAGGGGTGTCAGTAGGAGGAGTTGGGGGGAGTTACATGGTGCACAGATTATAATGAGATGTATCACATTCCTGCTCTCTGCCCCACGCGTGTGATTTGAGGGGTGTCCCGTAGAGGAGTTGGGGGGATTTTACATGGTGCACAGATTATAATGAGATGTATCACATTCTGCGTCTCTGCCCCAGCGTGTGATTTGAGGGGTGTCAGTAGGAGGAGTTGGGGGGAGTTACATGGTGCACAGATTATAATGAGATGTATCACATTCTGCGTCTCTGCCCCAGCGTGTGATATGAGGGGTGTCAGTAGGAGGAGTTGGGGGGAGTTACATGGTGCACAGATTATAATGAGATGTATCACATTCTGCGTCTCTGCCCCAGCGTGTGATTTGAGGGGTGTCAGTAGGAGGAGTTGGGGGGAGTTACATGGTGCACAGATTATAATGAGATGTATCACATTCTGCGTCTCTGCCCCAGCGTGTGATATGATTGTTACTTATCTTAAAAGGGGGTACCACGTGCACACTTCTGGAGCGGTTACCTAACTTCAAAGGTGTCGGCTCCTTCAAGAAAAAACCCCTCCCCCTTTTATGCAGCCTCCTTGAAACCCGCTGTATATCCGTGGCAGCTCGTTACGTGAAACTATACCTGCCTCCTTGTAACCAGCGACACGCTCACAAAGGCGCAAACCTCAGGTGGATCTCGCCCCATCAAATATTAATAAACACATGAAATAAACGCCCCCGTGTCCCGGGAGTTCTCAGCACAGACTGGTTCCAAATATCCCAAGTTAAAGGTCTGCGTCGGCAGCGTTTCGCTTGGGGACCCCCAGCTGTCTTTAAATGAAAGTGACGCCCGTTACATTGCTATAATAATATGGCCCCGGGGGGGGGGGGGGGGGCGGGGGGTTCCTTCCCCTTTAGAGTGCAGGGCCTAGCCCACAATAGGGGGAGGGGGGCAACTCCAGTCCTCAAGGGCCAGCAACAGGTCAGGTTTTTCGGGATATCCCTGCTTCAGCACAGGTGGTGCGGTCGAAGACTGAGCCACTGATTGAGCCACCTGTGCTGAAATTATTATAACGTCATTATTTCCCGGTCTCTGTGCCTGCAGTCTCGCCGAAACCAGGGGCGCTCAACTGCAGCCCTCAAGACACCCCCCTCCCCCCCCCCTCTCAACAGGTCAGGTTTATCGGGATATCCCTGGTTCAGTAAAAGAGCCTGTTTCAGCACAGGTGGCTCAAATAGTCCCAGCTTCAGCACAGGTGGCTCAATCAGTGGCTCATTGAGCCACCTTTGCTGAAGCAGGGATATCCTGAAAACCTGACCTGTTGCTGGCCCTTGAGGACTGGGGTTGCCCTCACCCTGCGGGTTTCCTTTCGGGCGAGGCTTGTTCTGTACCCCCTCCCCGCCCCGGCTGTTGAATTTGCGGGGTGCCCTTTCCGTACCGTTCCGTGTCCTTGCTGAACTGCCCCTTGCCCACGTCGTTCACGGGACAGAGACGGAACTGGTAGGACCGCGCCGGGATCAGTCCTCTCACCACGAGGGACGCGTGTTCCGGATCGACGTTTCCCAACAGGACCGTCCAGGGGGCATCTGCGGAGAGAGGGCAATTAGCCGACACTGGAACCCCGAATCCACCGTCCCAAGTAAGGCTCGGGAGAGAGAGAACCCCGCCCGCTGCCCAGGGTTGCCACCTTCGACTGACGGTCAACCCGGAGATTTTTTTTTCTCTCTCTCTCTCTCAGCACACACAATGTACCTCTGACATCTTTGTTAGAGCTAGTGTGTCTGGTGACCAGATATAGCTAGTAATAAAAGATATACTATTGCCAGATACGTAGCTCCCTTTCCATTTCATGTACTCCATATGTTTGGCACATTCCTCTCTGAGTTTGACCTTTCTGCATCAGAATAAGTCATTTTGAGAATGTTGTTTAGTTTTTTTTTTATAGTTGACACATTTGCTGTTGAGATAAAGCAGCAGTGCTACCTGTAATGAGATAAGAGGCGAAGCAATAAGCGCTTCTGGTGGGAAAATTGTGTAGCAGCCCCCTGGTAAAGGGTCTGTAATACAAGTAATCTGGAGCGTATTATACAGAAATCCCATCTTTTCTAAGCCTATTGCCAATAATAGTTTTGCGTGCCTCCTATTTTATTGGCAGTGTTGCCAGGCTAAGGGCAGGACACCTGTGCTCTTTACAAGAGGACAATTTAGGGATTCTGTATTTCTCATGGAAGCACCATCCAGCTGAGCTAAGCCAGGAAAATAGCACTACACTTGTTGCAATAATTCACTCACTGAAGAGCTTACAATCTCATTTTGTTGACGGAAGCTGCTACTCAATATTAAACCAAGATCTTTCATCAAGGAGCAGTTGACCCTCCTACTTCTTATATATAAGGATGGTACTAATATTAATGGGTAATACCATAAGCACATCTGAGGTAGGTTACACATCATGCAATAGAGAGAGCTTATGACCACCTACCTAGCATTCTCCTTCTCTCCCTACCTTTAAGACTAACCTTAAAACTAAAACTTTAAATGAAGCATTTCATTAGCCTGGACTCATGGATACTGTCCCACACCCACAGTCATTCCTACCAATGACTGCCATCTACTGCACTTATTTCCTCACCTGCTGTCTGTCATTCTCCCATCATACCACTTAGATTGTAAGCTCTCCGAGGCAGGGGTTTCCTTTTCTATTGTCTGATCGTATTTGTTGCACTTATTGTACTGCATTATCTCTCTTGTAAACCGCTAAGTACAGCAGTGGGCGCTATAAAAATAATACATACAAATACATACATTTTCCCTCTTAGATGTAGACATTGCCAGCCAAATCGGCTGTTGTATTTCTCACACGTAGCGCAAATGATGCCTTGTTACAAAAGGCAAGGATTAACTTTAATAAATCTTCACTTCATTAGAAGACAGAAGGGGTCTTTCATTCAAGATGACCTGGTCAGTGTGTGGGGTAGATGCTTGTCCAATGGGGGTGTCTGTCTAACCTTTGTAATAAAACCACACGTGCTGCCAAGCCAAGGATACATGATAAATGTAAGGCACAGAGACGTGAATCCAACATCTGTGTATAGGCAGAAGAAAGGTGTTTGCTTAGAAGGGGGCTGAAAGAGAGAAGAAAAATTGAGCAGCAGCAAAAGCTAGACAAAGCTGTTTAACAGCTGCTTTGTAGGCTGAATGAATTGCTGCCTTTAATGTGGGTGTCAGGAGGGGGGCAGGCTACAGTCATCGTCTCGTTCTCATCACCATTCCTAGTTCCCCCTCAACCCCCCATCTCTGTGCATCTTTCTCATTTCCAGTATAAACTCTTAAGAAGAATAAAAAAAAAAAGGAACAAACGGTGCACAGCAGCAAGAACGAGGAGAGCTGAGGTGGGGAATTCAAATTCAAAAATATATATTTATTGATTTAGCCAATTAAAACGAGGCGTGAAAATCCTCCAACGCGTTTCATGTCAAACATGGCGCTTTATCAAGGAGTGAATGTACCACATCTTGAGACATCTTAAGTAATGATAAAACCTAATAAATGTCTTTATTAGTATTATTATCATACATTGCTTATTTTGATATACCTTGTCTCTTTACACTCTAGAGCAGCGGTCCCCAACCTTTTCGGCACCAGGGACCGGTTTCTTGGAAGACAATTTTTCCACGGACCGGGGGGGGGGGGGGGGGGGGTTTCGGGATGATTCAAGCGCATTACATTTATTGTGCACTTTATTTCTATTATTATTACATTGTAATATATAATGAAATAATTATACAACTTACCAAAACTGTGACTGAGACAAGTGCGCAGTGCGGGAAAGAGGCACAGACTAAAATAAGTGTCGGATTCTGACTTCTCATAAGGAGCGCGCAAGCTAGATCCCGCGCAGGCGCAGTTTACAGTAGGGTTCGCGCTCCTATGAGAATCTAATGCCGCCGCTGATCTGACAGCAGGCGGAGCTCAGGCGGTAATGCGAGCGATGGGGAGCGGCTGTAAATACAGATGAAGCTTCGCTCACCACCTGCTGTGCGGCCCAGTTCCTAACAGGCCCGGGGGTTGGGGACCCCTGCTTTAGAGCACCAAGGAGCTATCTTTTTGCATCAATAAGCCCTTAAGCACCTGCGTGCCAAATGTTTCCATCAAAGAAAGGCTTGAAGAGCTTACACCAACCGTGCTGCTTTTTCAGCTATTCTGAGATAACTTGCAGTTAATATGTAATGTGTTTTGTTTGTTTGAAGCGAGATAAATAAAATCCTATCATGCAAATACTGCAGCATGTTTTACATAATATGTTCTCCACCTGCAGGCTCAGGAGCATAGCAGAAATCAGGACTTCAATCTTAACTGCCCCAAACCCTTAGGCCGCGGGCATGGCGCCTCGGGCCGCGCTGAGCCATGCTCCTGCTCAGCCTCAACCTGCTCAAGCTGGTGCTTTTTTGCGTCCTGGCAGACGAGGCAGTGAGTGCGCTTTGGGTGCGGGGTGGAGGCGTGGCGGGAGGCGGGGCTAGTCCCTCGTTCCCATTGGCTGTTTGCAGTCACGTGACCGGCCCTCCGCTCCGGAAAACTTAATTTAATATGTCGGCTGCAATTCAGCACGCCTCCGCACGCGCCCGCTAAAGCCACACACACACCAGATGCAGGAGGTAAGTGTGCTGGCTCAGCGCGGCTCAGCACACTATTTTTTACTATGCCCGTGGCCTAACACAATTCACTGCTCCCAGCAGTGCAACTAACAATAGAAAGTTACCTTAAGTTGGTTGAAGGGAATGTGGCCTCGTGCCAGGAAAAAAAAATCTTCTGAAGCCTCACTAGTCATAACGTTTGGCTTCATACGTCTATCACTGGCACAAATTGATGCAGGAGACAGTTTTTGAATTTTTTTTATTAGAACAAATTATCATCTGGAAACACGTACCCCAATGCGTTTGCCTTGAAAGGAAAGTCCACATTCTTTATTGTATTTATTTAATATAGGTGTAGCTGGAAAGATGAATGAAAACGTATATCAAGTACTGTTTCCAAGTGCATCCGTGAGATCGTGCAGGGAGAAGAATTCCATTAAAGAGGCTATCCATTTTTCTAAAGCAGGATTGAGTCTCCCAAACGGAACCCCATTCATTTAGGCTCCGGGGCCCCTCTGCTTGCGGAGGTACTTACCTTCGTCGTGGGTGTCGGTAGCCACTCCAGCGTTCGTGTTATGGCTGTTTTTCAAAGCTCCCGGACCCCTGTGGGCCAATAGGAACCCCTGAATTCATCCAGTGCAGCTTCCTATTGGCGCATGTGACGAGGGAGCTGAAAACTGCAGAGATACCGGAGCCCCCTTCGGAGGTAGGTATCTCCGGAAGCAGAGACCACCTACTTAAAAAACCTGTATTAAAAATTTTTAAGAAAAAAGGGGGGAAAAAATGCATGGATTGCTCCTTGAAACCTCTTGCTTGATACTGCAAGGGCTATAAAAGCCAGGGATCTTTTACAGCCCCTAATAATTTAGCAATCTTTCACATGTTCCTCCCCAGAGGTTTGCATTTGGGAGACCTGCATTGTAAGCATTAATCGCACTACTGCTGCGTATACTACGGATAACTTACATTTCGCTATATTAGATTGTTAGCTTTTCTTGACACTTTTGCGCATGGTTTAATTTCCAATATCATGCTCTTATACTTGTATTAGCATTTTGTCTGTATTTTACATTGCGCTGTGTGTATATAGCAGAGCACACGGTTGGCACTAATTATGAATAAATGAATAAAACATTATTTTTTTTTGTGTGTTCTGTACACAAATCAAGACTTTTTTACTGGTTTTCAAGCATCTTTCGGAAAAAAAAGAAGAAGAAAAAAGTTTTCACGTGCACAGTTCTCTTAATGTATGATTTCCTTTTCTATCCAGCTTCTCTCCTCTCCCAAGCACAGCAGGTCACCACTTAGTACACTCTTCTTACTCCGTATGGTTTCAAGCCTACTTGGTCCTGAGAACCCTTGGCAAGAACAAGGAAGACATCTGGGGACAGAGGGGAAACAGCAGCAGTTGGTACTGTAACTTGTATAGCATCGCGGCAGGGATGGGACTCCACAGCCAGCCCTATCACCTTGGAAACTGTAGCCTGAAAGAACAAACAGATGAAGGGGGTTCTTCTCTTTACTGAAATGATTTGCTTTGGCACCCTCCCCTTTTTATTTATTTTTACAGCACTAAAAAGCCGTGGTCCATTGAGCCCATTGTACGTTTATGGTGCTGAACTGTAGTAAAAGGGCATTGTGCCCAGCTGGTGTGCTGACTTATTGCCATGGGTGGTGTGAGGTGCTCTTCAATCCCAACGGCAAGTGCTAATAAAATAGCGAGAGGTCACCGGAGATGTAATGAAATGGGGTGACATATATATATATATATACACACATATATATATATATACACATATATATATATATATATACACATATATATACTGTACATACATACACCGCCTGACTAAAGACATTTTCTCATTTGCATGTAAGGGACCTGTTATGAATCTGACTGTGCGCTGAGAACACTGTCAGGAAAAGGGTCTACATTTGTCCTTAGGCAGAAGTTGCACTGACTTTTTCTAAGTGCAGCTTAGTTATTGGGGAGTGAAAGTGTCTGGTTTCAGTTAGGAAAGTGTGAATATGTGTTGGCTAAGCACGGTGCTAATAGGAATATACAATAAGAGAAATGAAACCTGTAAACTGATTGCCATTCTTTTATAATCAGCAGAAGTGATTAGTGTGATAATCAAAATATAACTGTGAGCCAGTTCAGACCTGTCTTTCAAAGGAGTCCACACACTGTTACACTTAGACCCTTAGCGGTGCAACCGTGCCCTCAACCGTGCTCTTAACTGTGTCTTTAACCATGCCATCAACCGTGCCCTCAATCGTGCCCTCAACCGTGCTCTTAACTGTGTCTTTAACCATGCCATCAACCGTGCCCTTAACCATACCCTCAACTGTGCCCTCAACCGTGGTCTTAACAGTGTCTTTAACCATGCCATCAACCGTGCCCTTAACCATGCCCTCAACCGTGCCCTAACCGTGCTCTTAACTGTGTCTTTAACCATGCCCTCAACTGTGCCCTAACCGTGCTCTTAACTGTGTCTTTAACCGTGCCCTCAACTGTGCCCTTAACCATGCCCTTAACTGTGTCTTTAACCATGCCCTCAACCATTTAGAAACTTAGACACTTGTAGGGTGTTAAATAAAAGGGATATCCTAACTACATATTCATATCATACATGTAAGGCGACCGTTTTCAGCTTGTGATATATTTTTTCAAACCAACAAAAAAGTATGAAATAGATTTGGTTGTGAGTGAGTACACCAGTCCTCATTATGGATGTCTTCCTCTGTACCAATCTCGCTGATAGAATGTGATAACTGATGTTTGTAAAAAGAAGACTTTTGTAATATACTTACATTGACTTTTTTTTTTTAAATAAATTGTCTTTTACTGGTATATATCTGGTAACCACACGTATTAAAGCAAACAAGGCAATTCAGTGTGGAGTGGCAATATATTGGTTGACTTAACTTCTCTTCCTTCCTAAAAATCTGTATTACATGGGTAATTATGTCTCAAGAATAAATGAGGCACACAGGGTTTTTTTTTTTTTTTCTCCCATCCTATAAAAAAAATCCAATTGGTAAAATGAGGAGAGTTGTAAAATAAAACAAACAGACCTTGTTTGGCTTTTCTGTACACATGTTAATGAGTGGGTAACTCTACCCCCTCTAGAAATGTTGGTAATAGAAGACATTCCTTGAACTCTAGATGCATTGGCTGTACTGGGATTTGAATATGCTGAAATGGGCTTCATGTTCTGTAAGAATATTACGTGTAGCGGCTGCGTTCCAGGAAGGCATTTTCATGACTCGCAGATGTTGCTCTTTCTTCTTCATCCCAATCACATCTGCAGAAGCGAACCCCCACAAGAACCTATGGCCATTTAAGCAAAGGGTGCAACCATCGGGTCTCATTCCTATTTCTAGTCATTGACATCCACACAGATCAAAAAGGTAATCTTCCTCATAGGGACAAAGGGAAACTGCATGCCGAGGCCAAGGGTCACTGATCCCCTCTCTATTGTCCAGTACAGGGACTGCACACTCCTTCCTTTGACGTCCACGCTGTCCTAGTCTTAAAAAGAGAGAATGGAAAGAAAGGAGCGTCGACAGCAGGGTCAGGGATGCAGGTTTTACGATCCCCCTTGGATGTTTAGCAAGAAAGTGAAGGAAAAGTGTATCTAAAGAGTGAATGTGGATCTCCCCTTCTGTCAAATTATGGTAGGACTAATGGCTGTCCTGACCCCAGAAGGCGAAGAACAACTGTCCCTTAAACTAGATACATGCTCTGGCCTATTGTTTCTCCTGCCAAGATGAACCCACTAAGTGTGTTAGAAATGACCAAGGATCCAAATGTCAAAGGTATTAAATAAAATGGACAGGAGATGTGATGGTGACATTGGATGAATGTCCTCTGGTAAAATTGGATGCTACATGTTTATTTTACCATATCTGAGAAGGAAGTCATGTAATCTCCAGTGCACGTCACTTTTAGAATATATTTCAGAGTGTTCATATATAGGATGGGTGACAGAATTGCTTGCCCTATGCGTATAGCGACATATCTCCTTTCCTATTTTTTTGTCCCTTAATGAGGAAATCTGTATGAACATCAAAACATTCTGATGGGCCATAAAAATGGTGGCGTGAAGCATTCTAATCCGTGGGAAGACAGGGAACATTTATCAGGGTTCTCTGCTTAGTTTAAGACTAGATGGGATTTTTAGATGAACACAGGACAATAAGTATTCTGTATGAGAAATTACTATCCTCCACATTGTTGGCACATCAAGGATACTTCAAAGTCAGAGAAATTAGGCGGAATGCAGACGACCACCAGGTGGGAATCTAACAAGATTTTGATATTGAACGTTTGCTTAGTAACATACAGTATATTGTATAGTGTGTGTGTATATATATATATGCAGTGTTCGACAAATCCATTCACCTACAGGCCAGTGGCGACTGGATTTGACCCCGTGGCGACCTCCTTATGGCCGCCCAAGCAGGGTGGGACTAGGTGGCGAGTAGATTTTTTGGTTCGGCGAGTAGATTTTTGGGTGATTTGTCAACCACTGTATATATATATTTATTTATTTTTTCCAATCCCTGTCTAAGTCATAGAAACCTTTTGTATATCAGTATTGCTGACCTGAGGAAGAGAGGAAAACTCTCAAAAGCTTGTCGAGAGGGAGAGGGAGAGAGAGAGAGACTGTAGATAATCAGGATGAAGTGAAAGTGCTCAGGATTGTAACACAGTTCTTTCTGTTTGTAATGCTTGTGTCAAAGTTGGGATTAATTCCCTTGACATGTTAAGCCCAAAAGCCTTATTAGGAAAAGCGCAAATAACAAGGGCATCAAGTATATTCTGCGTTAATTAAAGTCTAGCCAGTCTCACCACATAAATAAGGCAGAAGCTTCTCCAAAACTACAGTAACCGGGGCAGAGATATAAAGTAGTCTTTATAAAATTACAATTTAAATGCACCTGCAAAAAAAAACTTTTCCCATTAATATATTTCTTCAGTGGCGGATTGGAGTCAAATAAACAGTACTAATTAAAATCCATTTGTAAGTAAGAAAAAAAAAAAGGGTTGGTTCTGGTTGTGTGGGTTTTAAATGCCGAAGAGAATTGAGTTACTACTGATACAGAAAATAATATTACTACAGAATTAGTTTTTTCACAGCACTAAAATGGGCAAGAATCAGAGAAACTGAAAAGGGCCAACGGTGATGTCAGAGTTTGTAAATATATACAGTATATATATAAATATATCTATCAAATAAAAAAAATCACTTGTGAGCACATTCACATGTCTTTGACAGGTCGGCAGCCCTGCTTTTCGCCATTATCATCTAGCATACCGTGCTCCCACTGCAGCAACGCGACGCTGGTTCCTGTTCTCCCGTGATACTGCTGCCGGCACAAGAATCCTTGAGCTGTTGGTTCCCGGAGGGACTCCATATACTGAACACCGGATTGGAAGGACTTCACTTCCAGCCATCCGGTTACACGAAGGAGAGACACAGGAGGACGCTATTACTTCAAATCGGACGGCGTTGCTGGCACATGAGAGCCAATCTCATACCTGCTTTTTTACAGTACTTTTGTGAGTGGGCATTTGCTTGATTTTAAGTTCCATATATGTTATTATGTCAATGCACTAGGTGTGCGCCTGTTTTTTTTCTTCTTTTTTCACATATATATATATATATATACGACTATTAAGGTTATGGTGGGTAAAAAAAGTGAGACTAAAACCCTCCACAGTAAAGCATAAAGCAACTGTAAATATTCCTGTATATTCATTTGCATGTCTTAGACAGGTCTGCAACCCTGTCTTTCACCATTATCACCCAGCAAACAGCACTTCCACTGCAGCAAGGGATTCTGGGAAATGACATGCAAATGATCACACAGTGCCACTTTTTATCTCATGCTCACATTACATGAGCAACCCTTAGTTGCTTTATGCTTTACTGTGGAGGGTTTTAGTCACTTTTTTTACCCACCATAACCTTAATAGTCATGGTGATTACCTACTCTTATCTCATTTGAGCAAATGTCAGCAAGCCAACCTCACACTGATGATACCCATCAAGGTTGAAACATGTCTGTGAGTGGGTTAACTGACTTTGCATCTCCCAAGTCCTTGCATAAAAGCTGTGTTTAAAGCAGCATGCATTGACTAAGGGTTGCTCATGTAATGTGAGCATGAGATAAAAAGTGGTACTGTGTGATCATTTCCATGTCATTTCCCAGAATCCCTTGCTGCAGTGGAAGTGCTGTTTGCTGGGTGATAATGGTGAAAGACAGGGTTGCAGACCTGTGTAAGACATGCAAATGAATATACAGGAATATTTACAGTTGCTATATATATATATATATATATATATATATATATACAGTGTATTTCTTCTTTTTTCACAGATATATATAAATATATATATATCTCAAATAAAAAAAATCACTTGTGAGCACATTCACATGTCTTAGACAGGTCGGCAACCCTGCTTTTCGCCATTATCATCTAGCATACAGTGCTTCCACTGCAGCAAGGGATTCTGGGAAATGACATGCAAATGAGCACACAGTGAGCGAGCATTAGCTTATAAGGGTTTCATGTAAAAATGGATTTGAGGCAAACGGTGACACATTGTGTGCTTATTTGCTTGTCATTTCCCAGAATCCCTTGCTGCAGTGGAAGCACTGTATGCTAGGTGATAATAGTGAAAGGCAGGGTTGCAGACCTGTCTAAGACACAAGTGATATTTTTATTTGCTATATGCTTTACGGTGGAGGGTTTTTCGTCATCTTTTTCACCCTCCATAACTTATCTATATACAACAAAAGACAGGGGTGCCCAATGCTACATCAATTTGACAAAATATATATGTGTACCGGGTATTCCCCTGACCCCAATCGCATATACAGTGCATGTGAGGGGGAACCTATGTGTTACCAGGTGTGGTGCGTATACCTGCAGGTTCACAAGAGGCCTGAACCTCCAGTGAGAGCCTGGGGTGAATCCTCTGGAACGATCTTACTTACAGCGCCTCCACCTGTGCAGGATTCTAGGAGTGTAGAATGTACCCCACACAGGACCCACATATAGTAACCACATGCACAGGAGTATAAGTATAACAGTTTACTAAATGCAGAATAACCATAACACATTACACCGTATCAGCAACAATAACTGTGCCCCTCTGTAATACTACTCCCCCTGGGGGATAACTCCACACCATGTACCGCAGTCCCAAATGTCATTCACTCTCACTTAGGAGTGTAAACCTTGTACCCCACACCGTGTCCACAGTATAACCCTTTGTCCCGTGGTCAGCGCTGCCACTATGTGTGAGTACTCTGTAGTTGGTGCACTTAATTTACAATACCTGCCCAGTGCGGCTGCACCCGGGCGTTTAAAGGATCTTCGAAAAGTATCCGACGACCTACTGGGTGACGTCCGGTTCCACCAGCGCGGTGCTCAGTCAGGGCTGTCCACCGAGCGATGATTCCGCTCTCGCAGCGGAGTAGGCCTGATACCAAGCCTCGGAATGGGAAGCGCAGCGTCTGCTGTGTCCCTAACTGTGCTACTGACACTAAAAGGGGCAGGGTCCCTAACCTAGGGCCTGTCCCTGCAGTGACACAATCTACTGAGTGGCTCAGGGGCTAACTCGGGCCTAGGGGGCTGCTGCCTAGTGCAGTGGGTCACTGACCCCTGCACCCTCACCTCCTTCCCCTAGACTCTCCTGGCGCCGACTGCCGTGCCTCCAGCGCGCAAAATGTATCAATCCCTGAGAGCAGGGAGATACTCCAGCCCTATTGGCTCCCTGGTGTCATGTGGGGCGCTCCTGAGGCTCATGGGACTTGTAGTCCGTTCCACGAGCCTTCCCTGGTAGGCTAGCCCTTCGCGTGCTTGTCCTCACCGGATGCGCAACTGGTAAGGGCCGCCGGAGCTCCAACTGCGCATGCGCGAACTCGCGCAAGATGGCGCCACCCTGCACAACCCCTGCCGTTCCCCACACTCTCCCGGCAGCCGCCGGACACCACCGCTGCTCCAGCTGAGACGCGTGCACGGTGCGCACACGTGCCCGCACCTTCGTGACCCCGCACCCGGCCGCCACAGACCTGGAGGAGCCCCGAGGTGGGCACACTGAGGGGGTGGGGGGGTCAGACACCCAGAGGGGGACCCAGCTACATATGGTAATAAGTATAACGTTAAATACATATATATGTGTGTGTGTGTGTCAAAAGGAGTGATACAGAGCGTGGCCCTGCAAATGTGGTTATACCTTGGCGTTGGTATGCAGGCTTATGACGCTTTGGCCAAAGAGTTTAACTAAATAACCAAGAAAATATTATTATTGAAGTATATAAATTTATACTTCTTACCATATATTGTATGTTTTGTCATTTGGATGTAGCATTGGGCTACCCTATCTTTTGACATAAATATATATATATATATATATATGATGTGGTGGGTGTTGGGGTTTGAGCTTGCTGGGAATGTGTGTGCTTTTATATATATATATTTACTATATATATATATATATTAATATTAAATCCCAACACCATTATCTCTGCAAAGACTCCACCATTCCAACCAGGATGACTTGATTTGGCCTGTAGCAGTGCTATAGTTTGCAGGATTAACTCTCGAATCAAGTGGAGAGGGGGATGAGAGGAGCCGGGAAGGTATTTCCTTTTCTTGAGCTATTTGGGGATTATCTGTCTAGCTTGTCCCTCTGTCAAAGGGAGCAGTCCCTGCGAAAATCTTTTTTTTATTTTTAAAAACGACATATACAGTATATGTATATATCTCTGCAATAAAACACAGCGCAAACCCAGGGTTGCCACCTTCGACTGACGGTCAACCCGGAGATTTTTTTTTTTAAAATAACACTGTGTTGCCATGACAACGGGATGCTATGTAACGTCACGCGGCGTCAAGTCGCCATGACGTCGTGACATCATGTGGCGGCTCATTGTCATGGCAACGAGCATCACGTGATGCTGTTACGTCACGTGACGTTCCCGTTGGCATGGCAACGCAGCGCCATTTGACGCCACGGAGCCATATTGAGAGTAGTTGCAGGGGGAGATGGCGGGAGACTGCTGTTGCGGGCACTATTGCTGCGTTAATGCTATATGGAATTATACCTTACATCATTTCTATTATTTATAACTAACGCTGATGACAATTGTTGCAAACAGAGTCGTCACTGATCAATATTAATTTATTACAATGTTTACCTCAGTTAACTTTACTTGAGTTAATTTAACAAAGACAAGGTTACCTCATTGCTATCAAAAGGGAGGAACTGAAGCAGCTTTACTGTAGAGAGAGAGGGGGAGAAGAGAGAGAGATTGGGGGGGGG
>WSYH01015411.1:0-14303 GCA_036426205.1 Ascaphus truei | reverse complement strand
GCAGCATGAGCATCAGCAGATTATTAATTTCAATGACTGATGCATCCCCTTGTGCTATTATTTATATATATATGTCTAAGGGCCTCTCATTGTTTCACTTAGCAGTGCTGTATTTAAGTACTAACATCAGCACTCTTTGAGCACGCTCCTAGGGTGAACCAGGTAACCAATCGAAACACTCGCAACCATATAAAATACCAGATTGCAGCTACGGGACTCCCCACCTCATACCTAAGCCTTGAGAAAGCGTTTCACTCGCGAAACGCGCGCGTCGGCACCCGTCATGTGCACGCGCAGGGTCAGTATTGACGTGGTAGCCTTCAGACTCGCATTTGCGAGCAGCTGCCAGACCGCACGCGTGCATCCCTTCTGATACTGGGCTAGAGTATTGGCAGTTCACTCGAGATCGTCGGAGAGGTGATTGTTTGTTAGTTTAATATCTACCAAGGTTCCTACAGTGGCAGCATTACCCAGGACGGTGGCGCACATTCATGAATATGTGCATAGGCATACACACAGCCACACCGTCACTGGGCATTTATTAGTCACTCATCCACTGAAGTATTTGCTATTAGCCTGTATTTATTCGGAGATTCTCCTCTTATAGGCAGCATTTAGTGGTGACACCTATATTTAGGGACGTGCATGTTTACTTACAGTATCCTGGCTAGTACAGTACAAGACGGTTGAGCACATTTATCAATATGTGCACAGGCATACTCATTCAGCCACACCGTCACCGGGTATCTGTCAGCTGTTCTTATTACTAGTTATACATGTACTACATCCCTAATTGGTTGGTTATTACCTGCTTCATATAGGCAGGTTTACTACACATCCTCACCTCTGCTTCAACCGAAGCAACTGTATTTAGGGAATACTGAACACCAGCTCCCTCACCGGACATTTGATTTAATCCACCTCACTTGTTCGCTTCTTTGTAGTACCCGGAGTGTCACATACACTCGACATAGGGTTAATATATGTGTGTCTTTGTTGAATTTTAAAACCCATTATTTTAATCAGTTTAATATTAAAGATTATTTAAGAGTGTCACTAACACCTTCAAAGTTTGAGTGCTTCATTTGGGTTCTTGCTTCTTTGCTATTTACCTATTATATTACCCATAGCACCTTACTGTTCATACATACTCAGTATTTAGCTGTAGCGGCGTTCACACTTTGATAATCCAAGACTCAACTAAGACTCACTAAATTGGCTGTGCTCTGCCCTTTATGACTTTGGCAGGCCCCTCCCCTATGTCTCTTGCCTTAGACATAGAGTCAGGGGGCCTACCTCCACCAATCAGGGCAGGGCTTGAAGTGGGGAAACCCATGATAACTACAGGCAGCCTGCCCTTAGCAGGGCTTACACCAGTAGGAGGATAGATATATAGCCCAATTTCTTTCCAGGGCTACACCTATATCTTGCATTTAGCCCACTTCCCTCATAGCCCCCCTCCCCTCCATTGCTCTCATGCCCCAGTGTTCCCTTTGTACATTCCTTTTTATTTGTATGTTGTTGCCCCAAATAAACACTTCAACAAGTAAGAAGGTTCCCTTGCTTGATATATGGGATTGAGTTAACCTGCCTGTTCCTACGCATCTCTCAGGGTGTGCTTGGGCCAGAACACTCACAATGCGCCTTGGCATATTTTATCTTGTACATGAATGCCTGATAGATAAGAAAGCAGGAAGTCTTAAACGGTTATTATTACATATCACTCTAACCCCAAACGAAGGGAAAGTGTGGACCATTAATTTAAAGCAGATGCAAGAAACTAAGGAAAATCACAATAATGTACAGATGTTGCAGGCTCCATTGCCCCTCCATATTGCACAACACATCCTGTTATAACACAATATCACAGAATTTGCATATAATTCCATGGCAGTAGAGGTGCCGAATATCGCATCAAAAGTGAAAAATGAAGCCTAAACGTACCCTCTGTTCATATCTATGGCAATGCATGGGCCAGGGTTGCAGCATAACATAGAAATGACTGTGCTAGGTGATTCATTTGGTAGTTATTATCATTATAAGTATTATATTATATTACGGTATAAGTACTGGCGTGACTAGTGCTGCTTTTACAGCAGCTCTCATTTCTGTCATCCTTATTGCTGTCTTCTCTCCGGATAACGTACTGCCAGGAGATACATAAAACCAGTCATTGAGTCTGTTTTGTGCTTTAGTATTGGAAGGCAGTGTCTCAAGGACTGCTCACCTTTTGTCTTTCTTTTGCAAGTTATTTTATCCTGGATAAGGGCACTATATAAATGTTGTTATAAATAATAAATCAATAATTTTGATAAAATACAAAACAAGTGTACTCGAAAAAAACAAAACATCCCAACTTGAATAATATTTAAACTCTGGTAAAACAAAACTTAAATATATTAGTTAAAAGCATTACTTAGATGTGAAAGTAATACAATACTGTATATTATTATATATTTTTTAGGGAACATTCATATTTTTTTATTCATTTAAGGCAACCTTAAAATCATCCAAAATAATCAACATTTATAATAAATATCAGTCTTATTACAAAGCATATAGGAAAGGTGGCGAAAGTAAACTATAGTAGAAAGTGGTGTTCTGACTTCAATGTGGGGAGAGCTTTACATTTCCATTTACAGTACAGAATAATGCTCACTATTTTTCAGGAGAATGCATCTTAAAATCTAGAATAAAGTAGCTTCTTGGACTTTCTCTCTGCAGAGAAGCTCTCTCTCTTCCTGCTGACTAAACTACAGGCACCAGGCACAGCGCACCTAGGGTTAAACAGGTTCCTAAAAGAATTATTTTCGTCATGAGTGATTCAAGCTCAGCCAGCTTCCTGTTCTGGGGTCTATATAAAAGCCAGTCGGGTTAAATCTGGGGGATATCCTAGGAGTTGTCAGAGAAGGACTGTGTGTTCCCAGCCTCTGAGGTTTCCCAGCAGACCACAATGTACAAGGTCATTAGCTGCACGCTTGTGGTGGTAAGTACTGTGTGTTTCTTCCACACTCTCTGTGGCTGGGTGGGTTGGTTTAGCTTCAACTTCTGAGCTGCAATAGTACAGTGCCTCTTATTTACAGATTCACGTTAAGATTTTCCAGGGGGAAAGTAATAAGACTTCATTCAGGTCACACATTTTAGAATTCAGATGGCTTTACTTGTGTTTTTCAATGACAGCTCAGAATAAGGGATGGTGTAGTATGGGTTAGCAGCACAGTTGTAGAAATGGTTGCAATGCTTTTGAATGGATAATCCTGATAGGAGGCAGTCGCTCCACATGATAGATGTTCTATAGAGTTTGTTGGGGGTGATGCAGTGACATCTATCAAACATTGGATCAACATGTGGTATCTATCTGCTGATATGTCTATTAATATGATTGACACCCAACATCTCCAGTCAGTGAGACTCAATTCAAATGAGTGATGTACATTATGCAAGGTTTGGATTTATTTGGAAAGTAAGCTTAATGATTTTATGCAGCTTACATGGCTGACTATATCTGAATATGTTTGAAGAACTGAAAGAAATTAAATCCTTTTATCCTCACTTTCAATCAATGAATAGCACTGAATAGATAACAAGCACGCCATGTAATCTCTGTTGCTTGTATTTATATCCATTTAAATACTGTATGTTGAAGTTGCATTTAATAATAGACGATCACCAACATAAAGGTACATATTATATAGAACTTGTAAGCGTTCTTCAAAAATTCCATTTATTTGTGACTGAAAATGGATAATTACATTAACATGTAATCCTATTTGAAATTACTTTGGAATTCCCCTGCTTTATGACTCTAACCTACATAAAGCAGACATTCAAATAAATTGCATCCAGGTGCAGGTTTAACAGTTGAGAAATATAAAACCAGTGACTGTAACTTTTAATTACTTAATTATGTAATCAGATAACATTGATGGGAAGAGATACAAGGATTCAAATTATATAGAAGTTCAAGATTAATTCCCTAATTTCTTTGATATGTTTTGGTATATTTTTTAAGATGTTTTCCAAAAATACATAAAAAAAAATATATATAAAAATATATATATATATTGAAGGATATACATTACATTATACTATATTCATTAATTTGCGGTTTCTGTTTAGAACTTGAGATAGTGAAAAGATAAGTTTACTTGACTTATCTCATGCATGTACTTACTGAATAGCTGCTCTCATTCTGCACTAAAGTTAGTGCCCACGCTTGATAAAATATTGACTCCACAGAACCGCCATTTGAAGTTTGCTGTGAAAGAAGTTGGGATCAGTACGTTTTATTTGAATCACTTTGCTGGTATTTGCTTGCAGCATTTTTACCACTCTTCTTAGCTGTTTCACTGTTATAGAACCAGACTCGCCTCTGGAACAGTGCCAGAAAGCAGCGCATTCATTGTACACTGTTATTATCTGGTGTACTGAAAGTCCTCTTGATGCAAAGTATTCAAAGCAATGCAGAACAAAAAGAGAAACTATAGTTACCTTTGGTATTTATAGAAAGGAGTAAGCATTGTATGCATTATTTCAAGTTTCATGGCATTCAAGTGTTCTGAAAAGGAGTTCAAAATGACTGGTAGCCGTGTTGGTCCTGGAGGAAAGCAGGTTTGATGTACTGTAGGTTGTGGTGCCTTTTAGCCGTTCAACATTACAGTTCTTCATAGAAACATAGAATTTTATGGCAGATAAGAACCCCTTAGTCCACCTTGTCTGGTCATCTAACTATCTGCTGTAAAACCTCAGAGCTCATTTGATCCTTTCCTTCCTTTTATATTTATGATTGTCTAATGTCTATCCCAACCATGTTTGAATTCCATTACTGTATTTGCCCCTACCCCCTCTGCTGGGAGGCTATTCCATGAATCCACCACCTTTCCATGAAGAAGTACTTCCTTACATTTCCCCTGAGCCTGCCTCCCTCCAGCTGCAGAGCATTTCTCCTTCTGTGAAATATGTTTCCCCCCTGTACTTTGTTGAAACCCTTTATGTATTTGAAAGTCTCTATCATATCCCCCTCTCCATCCTCGCCTCCAAGGTGTATATAGTAAGGTCCTTTAATCTTTCAACCTCTCTCTCTCTCTCTCTCCCTCTCTCTCTCTCTCTCTCTCACACTCTCTCTCTCTCACTCTCACTCTCCCCCATCCCTTCTCTCTCTTTCCCCCATCCCTTCTCTCTCTTTCCCCTTCTCAGTCTTGCTCTCTCCCCCACCATACAAACACACACACTACCCTCCCCACCCCACAATACACACCCACACACACTACCCCCCACCCCACAATACAAACACAAAAAAGCTGCCCTACACTATACACACACAATACACCCCCTGTCCCACAGTACACACAAGCACACACAATACCCCGTGCCCCACAATAATCACACACACACAATACCTGCGCCACCGTACACAATACCCCCCACATATCACCACAATAACCCCCCAGCCCCATATAAGCCCCCATCCCCCACAATATCTCCACACCTGCTGTCCTCGCCCACAATAGCCCCACATATGTCCACCTCCCCCACAATGTCCCCACACCAACCCCCCATCCCACAATAGCTCACACCTTCTCTCCTCCCCAGAATAGCCCTAAACCTGCCCCATCCCCCCCAAAAAATAGCCTCACATCTTACCTTGGGGGAGCCTATAGTACCGTGCAGCCGTCTTCCGATGCGCACCAGCGGGGGGGGGAGGTGGCGGCGCACACCTGTGGGGTAGAAAGGGCAGTCATCGTGCACGGAACTCCTGTCCCAGCTCTCCCCACTGTCGTCTCACGATTGCGGGCGGCATGGCGACACCTTATGGGCCGCATGCAGACCGGGCCATGAGTTTGCCAGTCCTGGTGTAGATAATGCACCATTTTAGTAGCCATTCTTTGCACAATCTCCACTTTAACTATATCAGACTTCATTTCAAAATGCTATAACAAGCACATTCCTACCATTTTTGCTACCCTCCCAATCCCTAATTTTCCACTGTGGCCTGAGTGAATGCACCCAATAATTTGTAACGTAAAACTCACAAGTCAAAGAATGATTAGGTAGTACAGTATGTATATATGTATGTATGTATGCATTGATGTATGTATGCAGTAGTTATAGATAGTACACTCTAATACAGTCATCAATAACTAAAACTGAAGGAGCAAGACTGCCTGACCCTTCGGCTTTTTCCATGAGTGGGCCTCCTCAGTTCAATATGGAACCACATCTGATTATTTTCTTAGACTCCTTTTGCCAAACCTGATATAGTTCTCTATCATCTTTCTTCTGTGCCTGCTAATATTTAATACAAGCTGTCTTTTTATCCTTTACAACACCTGCCACCCACCGGCTTTTATTTCCGTGTGCTTTTACTAACCTCCCTGACACAAAGGCTGTTGTTTTTAGTATGGCACCTTTTTAGTTTTTCCCACTGTGCCTGCTCTCCACTCAAATACCCCCCAACCCTGCCAAAGAATCCCTTAGATATTTTCCCATCTCTGAAAAATCAGCCCTTCTAAAATCCTTGATTGTAGGAGGCCTAAATCCTGCTCCTCTTTTTAGAAAATATGTGAGCATAACCATAACTTCACAACCAAGAGAAGCAGTAAAAATGAAAGAGACGTAAGTAGATGTCATGCCGGAAAAAAGCAACTTGTCACAATGTCAAACAAACTCACCACTTATTACAAATATCCTAGTTAGGCTTTAAAAGAAGTAAATACTGCAATTATTTAAATTCCTTAAATGTTTGTGTGCATATATTCTCTTTAATCTTGAAAGGTTTTGGTTTACAAGAGCAAAAAGGTCTAATAGGGTGTCATATGAATGATATCAGTGTATATAAATATGCATACATAAATATATTTGGGCATATTTCACATTAAAGGCATCAAGCAAAATGACCTCAGATCCCCTAGAGCAGTGGTTTCCAACCTTTTTTTGGTTAAGGAACCCTAAGTGAACTTATGAGGAACCCCAAATAATCTCTAATAGAAACTCTGTGATCAGAGGCATTGTAACTTCTTCTGTATTTGATACAATTTTGAAATGACCAGAAAATTGCAGGGAATCCTTTAGAGATGCTCAGGGAACCGAAGGGTTCCTAGGAACTTTTGTTGAAAATCACTGCCCTAGAGAGTATATAATATTGTAATGCTATACCTTGGGTCTTAATGCAGTTACGGGCAGTCCTCGCTTATCCAACAGAATCCGTTCTGGAAGTAGTGTTGGATAGTGAAACCGTTGTAAAGTGAGTCCCATGTTAATCAGTGGCAGTGAGCATTGGATAACGCCCGTCAGGAAATGTGATGTCACTTGGAGGCGACCCGTAGCACACCAGCCCTGCAGCCGTGACGTCACATTTCCTGACGGGCGCAAAGAGGGGAGCTCTGATTCCAGATACCGAGCAGTGGAAGCCAGCCAAACACCTAGGGAGGCGGTGAGCAGTTCGGCAAACCTCCAATTTCACCATTTGTGTGATACATGCATGTGTTTTATTGGCACATTGTAAGTGCGCATTTTTATACCTTCGTTTTATACATAAAGATTTATCAATTTGATCGCACTATGTAGCTTTCTCTCTCATCTTATATATTACGTAACCATTGCTGACGGAGCGTTTGGAAGGGGGGTCCTGACCGCAACGATCTGTATGGGTGGCAACCCTATTTGCCAGCTGCCTTTTATTTGCTGACGTCTTGTGAGTAGATCAACCATATGAGCCAAGACACAATCTAATATTTCATTGATTCCATTTACGTCTGCACTTATTTGTGTATCTTTTGTTTTCTTTTACCTATATGCTCGCCCTGGATTGTTTGAGAAACTGCTTTAACCTTGGAACCCGTGAAACAGGTCCCACCAGAGGGTTTGAGCTGGGTGTTTAAAACATTATCTTTTTCACTACCTAACACTTTTATTTTTATTTATTCACACTTTCTTTTAAGTTGTTCGCGCCTTATATCACTTTTTTCACAATATAAGGACTAATATGGAAAGAATGTAATAACTAGCAATGCGCAAACTTTGCAGTTTTTGTGAGAGAGTGAGAGAATATACCCCCTACAACCAGTGGAAAGATACCAAATAAGATGCTATTTGTCATTTTAATCTGAACTTTCTTATTTAAAAAGCTGTAACGATCTTTATTTTTGGCAAATGTTCTTTTTTTTCTAAAGTTCGAGCGAAACATAAGCAAAGTCAATATGGACAGGTTTGGACACCTCACTAAATTTTTTTGGAAATGTCCAGTTGGTGGCAGTGTAGAGCCAGCATTTGACATTTTCAGCTTTGAACTGTTGCATTCTTAATTGGAGGTTAGTATCAGTCAGTGCTGCTGAAAAGACCTATAACACCTTGGATGCCTTTTTATGATGTTTAATCATGTTGCTGTGATAGGGGCCAAAGTAGCACCTATGGCAGAGAAAGAGTTAAAGAATGCACGGTATTGTATTTTTCATATGCATTACAACTGTCGGGGAAAATAAAAATAAAGAATGAATTATTGCAGTTTAAGTTACCTTGATGTCAAAATAGTTCAAGTTATAAATGGCCACATCCTAGATCACAGCTCCAAGTATTATCCTATATATTATCCTATTATCCTATGTCTGATTAGATTATTATCATAGTTTTAGCTCTTGGTACAGCAAATTAAAATACTACTTGTGAGCACATTCACATCTCAGATAGGTCCGCAAACCTGCCTTTACCTCTCGGCATACACTGCTTTCACTGCAGCCAGGAATTCTGTGTAATTTCATGCAAATGAGCATTCAGTGTGCCACTTTTTGCTTCATATCATTATAACATGGATCCCTATAAACGTATGCCTGCCATATTACGCAGCTTTTTCAGCACAACCTGGGTTAAAGAAATGCATGGTCAGTAAACCTACTCACAGACAGATGTTTTGACCTTTTGTGTCTCATCAGTGTGAGGATGAGTATGCAATGTGAATCTGGTAGTGCTTACAGCTAGACACTTAGAAAGTTATGCCGAGTACACACTGTGAGTGCTCATTTGCATGTTATTACCCAGAATCCCTGACTGCAGTGGAAGCACTGTATGATAAGCGATAATGGGAAAAGGCAAGTCTGTGGACCTGTCTGAGACATGAATGTGCTCACAAATTATCATTTTATTTGCTGTACACTGTACGGTGGGAGGTTTTTGTAACTTTTTTACTCTGAACTTTCTTTGTCTAGTCCTTTGTACCAAACAAAACAAAACCAGCATTCCAGCTAGTACCGAGCTCCTATCGAGGCTGAATCAAAAGAAATGGGCCCAAGGGATAAAAACAGTGCTTTTACCTGATTATAAAAATGTTACGTGGTAAGGTAATATTGCAACATGTACCTTTCACACTATACCACATATTGTGGTCTTCAGTGTGTCTGGTTATACAGTTTCAGCATTTTGATCAAGTTGGAGAATGCCTACGGTTACACAACAACCACAGAGTAACTATTTTAATGTTTCCTTTTAACATTTAGCTCAGTAAAAACTATATTTAGAATTATTTGAGATATGTATCCTCTCTTTCTTAATGCAGCTCCCTTATTGAAACCATTGGCCCTTTTCCTCAATTATCATAACCCAAACTACAACAGTTTGTACACAATAACAATCTCTGCTGTTTGACTTGCAGCTGTTTGGTTTACTATTTCCTCTTCACAATGACTACATACAGTCCGGAACCTGCTATTTCCCAGGCAGCCTTCATACCTAATATTTGCATCCTAATAATTGTATTCCCAGCATGGTTTTGTCACTCGCTTTTGCAGACTCATCATAAACACTGACCCCACTGACACATTTGATAGCACGTGGATTTGTGTGGTTCCTTGTTATTACAAACTTAGTTGGTTTTACCTAGGAGACCAGCAGTGATGGGGGCACTTGTAATATTCAAAGCAGTGATGGGGCACTTGTAATATCCAATGCACTGTGTTTCTACATTTAATTGACTGTAGGTTGAGAAATCTAATGCCAGCTGGTACACTTCCAAACCAGTTTCGCATAGTGAATAATTTACTGTACACTGACCAGATGTCTACTGTAAGTAGCTGTTAATAGTATTTAAGCTCCTACAGTTGTTTATTACTCTTTTGGCAATAAGTGTCATCTCAATAGCAGTCATCTAGTATTTATTGTGTGATTAGTGCGATTGAAAAACAAAAATAGAACAAAATTCCAAGTATAATGTAGTTAAAGAAAATAATCCACACCTACAAACAAGTGGGAAACAAGCAGCACCAGTGAAATTCCATGTTGAAATGGTAGAGTATCCATCACACATCACTCTTCCGATAGTTCTATTTCCATGATGCCATCAAAATTCTATAAAGGATTTTAAAGTTCTCATTTTGGAACAAGCATAAAAAGGGACAAAATAATTCAATGCTGATATCTTTCGTGAGCTTAGATTTTAGAAGAATAACAATAGTAACTTTAAAAGAAGCTCTAGCATCGGTGTTGGAATGGTGGTGAAGGAATTTTTATCTTTGAGAAGTGTCTTAAACATATAGGTAGAATGTAACCTGCGAAGATCACAGAGCCATCTCTAAAATCACTAGGTGCATTAGGATTTGGTTCTCTCATTTTAACAGCTCTTCTTTGTCACCTTTTCCAGTTTTTTTTTTTTACGAGAGGTAGGCAGTAAAAGTAAGAAAGTCTCTTATCTGTTTCTGTTGTTGTAGCTGTAGGCTTGTGCAGTCCAACCACTCACAGGAATAACAGTCGGGTCTTTCCTCTGTCAGCATAGTAGTATGCTCAGGAAAAACTCTGCACAGTCCTCCTTCTCCTTATGTCAGCCCAAATGTGAGCTAAGGAATCTCTCTCCTGTTTTTTCCCATCAGACTTCTCTCAGAGCCCTATCAGCCAGGTGGAGTCTGGTTCATTTCCTGTGTGCAATTAACCAACTTGCTTCTGGATTTAGAGGCAGTTTCTCTCAAACAGTGATAAGTCCCTGTTACATACCTCCCTTGTTTGTGGGAAGCTCGGGCTTACCACGGCCAAAGCCCATCCTTCCACTCTCACTCAAGAATACCCTGCGACTCGAATGAGAGTGGATGGAGAATGAGGACCCTCAGTCTGACTGGGATTGGAGCCCTTTCTCCAGGTTATTAGTGTCTCCTCCAGAAGGTGCTTAAGATCAGCACCCCTCATTTCCAAGTACAGTCTTTCTTCTGACCGCTTGGTCATGAGTTTTCCCCTGTGTCAGGCGACCCTTTCTTTGTAGGCAGAATGTATGGCGACAGTCGCAGAGTGTTTCCGCAAATAGCTTTCTCTCGTCATCTTTTTCATGGACTCCAATTTAGCACTAAATGTCCATTCCTTGTAACCCTTGCTCAGGTCATGCAAAGCCTCTGTCAGCTTACTTTTGAATTATGTCTGATGTCCGGAATCTATTTCTACTGTCCTAGACATGTGCCATTTCATGGTATCACTTAAAGAACATTCAAGAATAGCTATTTGAGTTTTCAGCTCTTGAAGCTGTCCTTCTGCACTTCTTTTTCCACTCAATGAAGTTGCCAGTTCAGCTTCTTTGGAGTTGGGTCATGATTCCACATCTCCCAGTAGACTCAAAGCAAGGCTTAAATCTGTTTCCTTTTCTCTATTTCTGACCTGTAGCTGTTGGTGCTCCTCCTGGACACTGTCCAGCTCCAGCCGGGCCCTCTCATTGGCCATGTGCTCCAGAAATTTGTGGGCATCGGCCATCTTGAACCTCATGGTGCAGTGTCAGGCTGGCCACTTGACGAACAGACCCCTCTTCCACTTTCTTCATTTTTGGTGAGCTGTATCTTGAACTCAGTAATCTGCATCTGCAGAGCTGTAAGTTGCTGGGATGTGTGTTTAGCTGTCAGCTTTAGCTCTTCCACTTCTAGGCTTTGCTGCAAGTTCAACTCTTCAGCGAGAGATCCCTGTTTCTTGAGTGCATCCTGCAATTCTCCTCTCAGGGTCTTCATCTCTTCACTGTGCTTTCTCTAAGCTTGTTTTCACATATCCTTCATATTTTGGAGCTCTGCAGATTTCATCACCAGGGTCGTCGCCTCTTTCTCCTGGCGTACTGACTTTTGGTGATAGAGCAGCTGATCTGCTTCTCCATCTCTTGCTCTAGTTTCTGGACCTTCTCATGCTCCCTCTCACACAGAGCCACCTGGTCTCTAATCTTGGCCTCCAGCAATGGTCTGGTGATGCTCAGGGGAGCCTTCAGTTCCTCATGCTGTTCTGCAAGGACATACTTGGTTCTTAGACATTCGTGCAGTACTTGTACTTCTTTAGCAGTCTGCAGATTTTGTTCCTGCAGAGATCGCTGCTTCTCCTTGGCATTCTGGAGGTGCGTATGCAGACCTTGAAGTTGGTTCTGCAGTAGGTGCTCTGCTTGTGTGCGTTACTCCAATGCTTCTAACTTTTCATATTCAAATAGTTTAATCATTTTTTCTAGCTCATGAAGCTTTTAATTTTTTTCATTGACATGGTCAGTCAAATCAGAAATTTCTTCTTTCAGCTTTGTATTTTCTCTTTTTACGGTCTCTGTAATATTCAGGGCCTCCTTGTAGTCCTCCTTCCATTTACATACTTCTGAGTTGAGACTCCTGGCCTCCTGGCGTGAGACTTCTATCTCTAGGATGAGGGTGTGAAGCTCCTTTTTAGAGACTTTAAGATCCATTCTAAGACTGTAAATAGCTTTTTGAGAGATGTCCAGCTCCTCAGTGAGACGGTGAAGTTCCTATTTAGAGACTTCCAGTTCTGTATGATGATTGCTGATCTCTTGGTGGGAGGCATCCAGTTCTATGCAGAGAATATCAACCTCGTTCTGCGATATGTCCACCTCTGCCCGTATACTGTTGACCTTCTGGTGTGAGGCATTCAGTTCTATGAACCTCATTCTGAGAGACTTCCACCTCTCTATGGCAATTGTGAACCTCTTTCTGAGAGACTGTAATCTCTTTCAGTGCATCCTTATATTTCTGTTTCAACTTACCAATCATGCTCTATACTCTATGTATTTTTATATTCCAAAGATGAGCTGCGCTATTCTCCACTCTGGGTCCCTCTCTCAGATCCAGATAAATGTACTTTTAGTTTTGCATTTTCCCTTTTTGTAAATCAAAATGGCCACTGGGTCAGCATCCCTCCTGCATGCTACGTAGCAGAAGCAGCTGCAGTCTCAGAGGAAGATATGCCAGCTTCCTATCGGATGATCCCAGATGCCATGTTGAATCTTTTTATTTCATCTCACAGGCAAATTAAAAGGTACATTCGAGCTGGGAACCACATGTTCCAGGAACTGTCAATATTTGCAGTTTAGATATGAATAAACACAAAAGGGAGGAAGAGACATCTCAAGATCCTAAACTCTTAAATCAATGATGTGTCTGAATGATAATGATTAAATATTGGTTCATTGGTTCTTCAAATCCACCAGAGCCTAAGAAGGAGGTGCAGTCTCTGCAGGTATAACAAACTAAAGTTCGAAGGATGAAGAAACAGATAGCCACTAAATGAAACTGCACTCATCTAAAGTGAGGATTTAGGTAAATGAAACCTAAAATATACCTTTTATTGGATCAACTAAATGCTATAAGTGGAGCACTATAATTCAGACTTCGACAAGAATTAAACCAATGAATGGGATGATGGGATGGTGATTGCTTTTAATTCATATTTATGTTTGAATTTTAGTGCTCCACTTATAGTATTTTAGTTGATCCAATAAAAGGTATATTTTAGGTTTCATTTACTATATTGAAATCCTCACTTTAGTTGAGTGCAGTTTTATTTAGTGTTTCTTCATCCTACTGTACTTTAGAAATATGGATAAACCCCAACTCTGAAAAACAAAGCAGGGAGGAATGTTATTTGCTTCTTGCACCAACCGCATCTCAAATCTAATAACAAAACTGTCAAACTTGTGTGAGAGTGAACGTTACTTGTCTGGTTTACTTTTGCTTACAAGAAAAAAATGAGAATGTGGCATATGTCATTTAAGATCCTTACTGCACTTCTAAAGGAGCAAGCCACAAAACAAATTTTCAGTACTTTGTACAGTATTACACTTTGGGTACACGTGCTATGTACTGTATGTGATCCTTTCTTATCTTGCTTCTGCTGTAACTCTGGGTATGACTGCTGGGAAGTTTGTAGGTTTCGTTTGATCTCACAAATGACTGCAAAACCTGGTTTGTCAAAAATACTTGTTCGTCTGCTTTCTTTCTTTCTTTCTTTCTTTCTTTCTTCCTTCCTTCCTTCCTTCCTTCCTTCCTTCCTTCCTTCCTTCCTTCCTTCCTTCCTTCCTTCCTTCC